>MU224495.1:718874-742270 GCA_018584345.1 Thuja plicata
GACACATGAGTTTTCCATTGATGATAGTTAGAGCTATTGAGCTTGATTTCCGGGATTAAAGTAGACATGATAAATTAATCAAATTAACTTACACAAAGTAAATAACAGTGTATAAATAATGTGCAGGATTAAGAAAAAGAAGATTACTTGAAGTTAACTTCTTAATATAAGAGTTAAATAAAGATATTAAATAGATTTAAAAAATTTAATGTAAATAATGAAAAAAAATTTAATTTGAACGAAATGCAGAACCAATAATTGAATTTGATTAAAAACGATATAAGAAGCTTATAACTAAAACGATTTGAGATAAGATGAACTAGAAAAAAAGTATGAGGATTAAAATTTTTTTTACCTTTATAAAAAAATTGAATAAATTAATAAATGAATATTTAAACTATACAACAAATTTGAATTAAATTAAATTAATTGTGAATGATAAAAAAAGAGATAAAGAATAAGATTTAACAAAGAATGAACGGAATTAAACTAATGAAAGTAGTAACAATATGAAATAATTGCTGATATGATACCAAAATTTAAAATTAAACTTATTATGAGATTAGATATTTGACCAGAAAAAAAGGTGAGTCAAAGAATTATTAAGAAGAATGAGTAATATTAGAAAAGAATATCAGAGCAATGATTAATATTCCAACCAAAATGTAAGATAACTGATATATTTAGCACATTTGCAGAACATTAGAATGAGAATAACTGAAATATAACTGATTAAAGACTGAAAAAAAATGTTAGAAGTGTTATGATTACTTAATGCAATGAGTACTATCTGCAAAAAATGTTAGAAGTATAATGCAAGATATAACGACTGTTATGAAAAAGTAATGATTACTAGTCTGCTGCGCTACAACTCCAAACAAAAGGAAGATAACATCTGCAATTGTGCTTTGGTAGGTGAATGTGGAATCCTTTCGAGCCAACACTGATATATTTAAACTTAATATTAAAAGATAAACTTCAAACAAGAAAAGTTGCCTGCTGTGAGAGATGCAGGGAGAACACACAGGTGTGAGGATGTATGCAGCGCTATGGAGGATAGAACACTGCGCTATGGAGAACAGATATAAGCTTAGATCTCAATGCCAATATAGAGATTTAAAACAATTTAATTTTAAAAATTAGGTAAAACAAAGCCTTTCATATAAAAAATAGTGATAAGCTTGTAATATATTCCAATTCAAACAAGTAAGGAACCTCTAGTTTGCTGCGCAAAGGGAGGAGGCTGCTGCGCAAAGGGAGAAAGGCAGATGTATAAGTTTCTGCTCTAGAGGACAGACCTGCTTTGAAGGGATGACAGCAGCTAAAGCTGCGCAAGGTGGGAGACAAGGATGCTGAAAACCCAAATCATAAAAATAAGTCTGCTGCGAAGGGAGACAAGGAATAAAGTAAATGAAAATAGAATATACGAAAGATTTAATGCTGCGCAAAACTTATGTGAGGACAGCAATTGACAAAGCCACAATATATGATAGATTTAAGACCGATATATAGCGCAATATAAATAGTTTGAGAACAATGTATGTTCTGATACCAGTGGGAAATGTGTTGAGCTGTCCTTGACAGTGAGCAGATATATCTATATTAATTGATGTATATGCTAACAAAATTAATAGATGAAGCTATATACCACTTAAAACAGCAGATTGAAGCTATATGTAAAAACACTTAAACAACAGATTGAAGCTATATATTTGCCTTCAAACTTTAGTTGTATTCTGTCTGCAGATTAACAGCGCGGGTCTTATGAACAAAATATATATCAATAGAGATAGATCTGTAAAAAAAGGTTAGATTTAAGTAAAAAACACAGATTTAAAGCCTGCAATAGAGATGTTAGTAAAGTAAAATCTGTGTTAGAAATTTTTAAGAATAGAGATATAAATCTGCATATAATAGAGAAGTAAACTGAAAAACTGAAAATGAGATTGAAAAAGCTTAGATTTGGCGGCAAGCCATCCAAAACTAAGGGGTTAGAATGCAACAAAAATTAAAAAAAGTTAGATTTGCAAAAAAAAAATCTGCAAAACAAATATTAGATAAACAAAGAGAGTTTTCTCCTTTGAATGGGACCTTCCTACAAAACACTTAAACAAGGATTAGATAGCTCTGATACCATGTAATAAGAATGAAAAGAATGAAAACTTAAACAAGTAGTAATCCAAGAAAATGAAATGTTGGAAGATTTTACCATAAACCAAAGGAGAGAAAGATTTCAAGATCAACCAAAAAGCACTTCAAGAATCCAATAATGAGCCAAGAGATTTTGGTAAGGGGAAAAGCAAAGAAAAACCCCTTTGTGAATAAGAATATGGCAAAAAGCCTAAAGGATGAGAGCAATGAGCTCAATACAATAATGAGAGCAATGAGAGATTGAGAGAGAGAGGAGAAGATTATTGAAGCAAGTGTGTGAGAGACATCTCTTAAGTAGAGATGAGTGGAGGAGTTTGCATGTAACTCCCTTCTCCTATGGATGCCACATTCATATTGTGTGTGTGACAAATGTGTGATTCCTCTTAAGGAGGAATATCTATTTTCCTTATTAAAGGAATTACAAAAATAGTGACATGTCCTCCTACATGGACTAGAGGACAAATACAAATAAGGATATCTTGGTTTATCCTTTAATTACATAGTTTCAACCAAGGAAAGATTAATTCTAACATCAAATTCTAAATACAAATGCCACATTTTATGTCGTTAAAGTTGAACAGTTTGCATGTTGTGGTCCTTTTCCTTTATAAAAGTGTGACATAGGTTTGTACTTTTACCCTGACATAATAAATCAAAAATCATTTCTTTAATTTCATGGATTAGTTGGAAATTCATCTTGCCTTGGATTGAGGCTTTTCTTAGGAAAAATCAAGATTTTTAGGATAGGTTTGGAAAATTTCCAGAAATGGAAAAGAATTTTTTTTTTACTGTTTTTCCTGAAAAGTGGCCAAATATTGTAATTTTTGGAATTGTAATAACTAGGATTTTTCTTTCATTACAAGGTAGAGTAAGTTGGAGAATTTTAATGAATAATTTAAATTCTGCATTCTATTGTGTATTTTATGAGTTATTATTCTTGAAGGTTTTGGGGCTACATCATTATATTTCTACCAAAGGTTTTTTCAAAATACTAAATCTAGCTATATATTTTTAATGT
Source organism: Thuja plicata (assembly GCA_018584345.1). Classification (NCBI taxonomy): domain Eukaryota; kingdom Viridiplantae; phylum Streptophyta; class Pinopsida; order Cupressales; family Cupressaceae; genus Thuja; species Thuja plicata. The sequence continues at coordinate 722,044 of MU224495.1, forward strand.
GTATTTTATACACTATGTTATATTTTTCTAAAAAAATGATAACTACTTTCCTGGCCCAGCGGATTTGAATCTCTTAATCTTATCCATTTCTTAAAAAATTAAGTAGTTCAGAAACTAGATTTAGAGTACTACAATACTTGTTCTTTGTACATCTTCTAGGTTGGAGTGCATGACTCTAAAAATTTTCTTCAAAGTTTACATTTACCTGATTTCAAAAAAGGTGGCTACTTATTCCCCATTTTAGCACACCATCTTGGTGCACTTACCATTTTTATTGTTTTTTCTCTTGTATGGATGTAATTCGTGAGGCTGGTTCATAGACATGGGGTTTGTACACTATTTTACCTAATTCTTAGTCACTCTAGTTTAATCCTCTTAAGGAATTAGTTCATGTTTATAGGCTATTTGAGAGAGATTTTGTCTACATTTTGAAAGAGTTTTTTAGATTCAGATGCATATTGTCCTTAAACCGTTTTAAATTGGAAGATGAAGTAAACTAGAGTATTTTATGATTTTCTGTCTAGATTCTAAATATATTTTTTTCTTTTTTTTTTTTGAAGTGATTGGAATGAGATTTTTTTTCTCCCACAAAAATTGTTATGTTTCTGAAAATGTCATTTTCAAAAAGTTACATTGACTTCATAGAGCATATTTTTTTTTTTTTTCTAAAATAGATATCAATGTGCTTCTTTTGAATTTCATTTTGTAACATCCATACGAAGCGCATGCAATTGGTTTTATGGAATTATCATGATTATTGCATATTTTATTAACATTTGAAGTCGAGCAAACTGAAATTTTCATATACCTTTACTATATAGCTTATAACTTGTGTATTTATCAAAATTAAATTACTTTTTTATAGAAAGTAGACTCTAAAACATAAGGCACTCTTATTTTTCAATATTTTTTTCTCTTTTCTACTATTTTTCATTGAACGTCAAACTTGGAGGTTTATATTGGATAAAAAACCTATATTCGATGCACGTCAAAAAATTTACACCTAATTAATTCAAAAAATGTCAAATCTATATTCGTTAGAAATATCATTCAGAGTAGTTGTGTGATGCAAAAAGGACATTTTCTTATTTTTCCATTTGAGCCATGTGCTTGAGCCCCAAAGCCATGAAAACTTTAGATTTATGTCAGCCTTTGCAAATGGTCTCTAATCAGAGACTTTCGGTAGAAACTACTTTCTATCGAAAGTAGTTGAGGACTTTTGATACAAAGTACTTTTGATAGAAACTAGTTTCTATCAAAAGTCCCTACATTCTATCAAAAGTACTTTCTAAATCCACCTAATTTACGAATTTCAAGAAGAATTGCTTCCTCTCAAAATTGTAACCCACTATTGTGGGTTCACCCATACCTGTGAGGTGATTGTAAATTTCTTGGGTCCTTTTTGTGGGTGGAGACTACTACTATTAATTTCCCCATGCCTCAATTTATCATATTTTTCTAGAGTCATATTTGTCTAGAGCTCTTCTAAATGAAGATTGTTTATAGGTTAATGATAATCAATGGACCTAGTTGGCTGATTCTGAGGGAATTCATTTTAGTGAAAAAGATAATTTTGTATTAAACATATGTTCTTTAGTTGTTCTTGTTTCCTTCCCTAGTTCTCCTCTTTTTGGTGGAAAAATTATATTTCACAACATCTTACAGTTTTCCTAGAGAACTTATGTAATTTAGATACTTCTAAGCCCTCCTCGCCTTCTCTAGCTCCTCATGATTCTCATTTTGATACTTAAAATCATATTATTATTAAGGAATTATGTACCAAATAGTCCCTGTATGGTAAGGAACCAGACGTTAGATTATTTGATCATTGGTGATTCTATTCTATTCCAAGCTCTAGGGGAGGTTAACTAGGTGTATCTTAGGGGATTGTCTTATAGTAGTAGTTTGGGGCCCAAAGAGGCTAGTTCCACGGTAACCAACCATAATTTGTTAACAACTGATAACTTAATAATAAAAATTTGGGATAATATTAACGTAAATAATTTGTTTCCTTATCTTTATGAGAGGGTATTCTCGCCCCACACGATTCATGTTGAGGGTTCAGGGTCTATGGTGTTTAGTCTAGGGTAACTAAATTAGATGATGCTTGAAGTTCTGCATTCCAATGAGAGTAGTCCGGGGAAACTCAAGTAAATGACCATGTGATGAAACTCCCATAGTATGTAGCCTAAGTCTCCTATGTATGTTTTCATTTTCCTTTGGTAGTTGATATTTTACTTTTGGTATTTTTTTATTGTTTTTACTAGTTTGTACTCATTGGCATTTTGGTTAATTTTTGTATATCCTTTATCATTGGTTTCTATACCCTTGTGTTGACCTTTGATCTCTAGTGTGTCCTCAGTCATTCCTATTTGTATCATTGTAATTTTTCTTTAGCCTTTCTTTCTTTTTATATACATATGCGTGTGTGGGCCTGATGTTATCTCCTTAGCATGGTCAGAGTGGACATTTGGTTCCATGAGGATGGGTGGTAGTCATTCTATTACCATTTCAGTTCTGACATTTATGTTCATATGCTTGGAGGATTCTTGTTTGTATTCCATCTTCTTGTCCTTCTAGAGAATTGTTCCTTATCATGATTATGTCTATTTGTACCTTATTTTTATATTGGTTGACATCCATTTAGAGGATGTGATGTATTCTTATTCATTGCTACATACCTATAACTTATGTAGTGGTTGTTGAATCATTATGTGTCCCTTGGGCATTAGTTGTAAATTTGAGCTTTCTATATAATTTATATACTATGATTTATGTTGATGTATTATTTTCATATTTTAGTCCAATTAAAAATTGGCTTAGACATTGAAATATTGTAAATACTTCACTATACCTTCAGAAAACGAGTCTTCCCAATGTTCCAAAGTTACCTCCCTTCCATAAAATATTTTAAAATTCCTCCTTAGGTCATATTTTAGGAATTCATGTTTCCATTTTCACCAAAGGATTATCCTCATTATACTAACTCATGTCAAAATCAAACGAATCACATTTAAGATTCAATTTATAGAAAGGAAAGTATCAGCACTGAGTATCGGGAATAAGATTTTCCACTACTATAGTCAAGAATAGTAACTAAGGAAGTCGTTGTCAGAACTTCCAAAGGGTAAGAGAAAAACACTAAAGTCTCCCTTCATAAACTCGATGATTGGTGTACTAAGGTGATTGGAAGGAGTAGGATGGTGGTAAGATTTTGGAAATTCAAAATTGTAGAACTCATGAAGGGTAATTCCCAACATTTGCAAACTAATAGCGCACTTTTGGATTCCCCTCATTATAGCTACTCCACATGCAGGATGGAAGAAAGATGTGCTAATCTTCACTGAATAAAAAAGTGAAGGATTGGGATTGGTGGTGCCAGCATACTCTTTCCAGAACTTTATACAGTGACTGTGGGTCCTTCGTAGCTCCTTTTTTTAAAATCTTGACTAAGGTAAGTAGTCTACCATGGATCGAGATAATAAATGCACTGCACAATTTTATTATAGGGTTGTCTTGTCTAGTACTTAATGTAATGAATTCCATTAATGTGCATTGATATTCTCAGATATACCTTGATTGCAAAATGTCTTGTAGTGAAAGTTACAACAAAACTGGTTAAAAGAAGCCTCATGGAAGCAGCCAAATTCCATGTCATTGTGCAATGTCCAGAATTGATTAGGTAATGCATTGCCCATTTAAAAAAAGATACCAAACAGATCAAAAAGGCCAATGGGGATGTTCTCCTCACATTAGATAGAACCACCGTTCTCGCTTTCCTGCAAGGGAAGAATATACAAATTGGGATTATGGCTACCCATGTTCTTTTTTCAGTGAGGACATGACAAAGTGGAAATTCATAATGCCAAGGAATACTTTGAGCAAGCGAGGTCCAGCAAGTCAAATCTCCCAAAGACCATTTATGGTGGAAATTTAAAGTGGGAAATAGTCTATGTATTGGTCTTATTGCATAGAATGAGAGGTAGTTAAGAAGCTTGCAATTTAGAGGAATGGGTATTCTTTCTTGTATAGAATATGTGTGTTGAGGAAAGGTATATAGATTATGATAAACTTATTAGTGATAGACTAAAGACTATGATAACTGAGGCTAAATTTTCCAACTCCTTTTTAATGTCTTCTTATATTATTTATGCCTGAGCATGCACACAACATTGGCCTGGTCTAAATCACATTGAAGATTTCAATGAGGATATACAAATATATGATTTCTATCCATGCTTGAAGTTGCAAAAAAGTAATGTGAAGTTTAGGAGGGTAAATGTTGCATTCACCATAAAATTGACTCGAGAACTACAAGGATGCTCTAAGAAAAGATTATCTCCAGAAGTGGTTGGAGTAATTTCTAAGTACAGTAGCTACTTCACCCAATTCCTGACCTTTACATATTTCCAAATTGGTGTAGTTGATGATTTCCCCAAAAAGCTACAAAGGTATCTCAATGACAATATGATCTTGATTGATTTGCGTTGACAAATACTATAAGTGAACAAATTGTTTGGAGAAAGACAAAAGTCTAGGATCCTTTTTCTTATAATGATAGGGGTGTATTCATGGTTTTCCAGTTCAAATGATATAAACACAGTCAAGGCTTCAAAAACTTGCTACCCTTTCTAGAAATACAAGGTTCTATACACCATATATGATCCCAGTGACTTTGTCAAAGATAATCTATAGCTAGGGTAATCTTTTTGTCACACGCAGGTGATATAATATTTTTTTGCAAATTTTACGGATGATTATGAAATGAAAGAAAGGTCTTGGTTGATGCTCACCATAGACCAAAAAAAACTCTATGGAGTGGATTTAAATGTATATGGGTTAGTAGATGATAGGTCTGAATTTTTAGCACCACAATACTTGGAGAAGATTAAAGAAACCCCATTAGCACCTATCAACTGGGATATCCCTGAAATTGATGACCCTAATGTGTGCATATCTATAATAATGAAAATGACTAAGGATTGGATTGAGTAGAAGCGGACTAGGAAGTGGAAAGGAAAATCTACACAAGAGCCACCCAATCCAGTGCACAGTCATCCTTCTACACCTATTTTTTCTACCTGAATGGGCATATTAGCATCTACCTCTTCCAAAGCTACTAGAGGAGATGATGAGCCTTGAGAAAAATAATTAGAGCTTAATTCTACTTATGGAGAAGGATCCCTTCCAGTTATAGGTCTAATAGAGGTAGAAGAACCTAAAGATAGAGAAGGTCCACTCTAAGGAGATATTCCACTGGGAGATACTTAAAATATGCAATAGGTTGATCTTGATTAACAACAAGGAGAGAAACGAGAAAACTGCTCAATGGACTCACACTTGTACCTCTAGTATAGCCTCTTCTAGTCCTTCTTCTTCAAAAGTTATCAAATTTTTGTTCATGTCTTCCCAAAAGGATACTCCTCATGTTGTGAGTAGATCATTTGATCTAGAAATCCCCAAGTCTACCTTGAAGGTTTTATCCACTCCTTCTTGGTTAGAATAGACTATTGAGAAGAAAGGGAAGAGGGCATAAAGAAGCATACCACTTCAAGACATAATCAAGATCAAATTCTAGGAAATCCTTCTGCTCCTTGGAAGGAGAATAAATCATCATTTCTAGCTTCTATGGAGAAATATCACAATAGCAGCCATGTCATTATGTAAATAGTCCAAACCGAAGTCACTGACAAGCTAGCTCACTTGGATGCATCTGACATCACAATGACTAGGATAGACATTGTGATGTAGGGCATCCTATAAAAAATCTAAACATGTAGGATCTTTATGATCCTTCTTCATTTAATCATTCAAACAATTTAAAAGAGGCAATTAATATCTTATTTCACAAGATAAATCAACAACAAAATACTTTTTAGGTTCCTTTATTAAACAACTTCAATTATGCCCCAAGTTTTATAGTTTTTAAAGATTGAGTTATTTGACCCACAAAAAATCCAAACCAAAAATTATGGAAACAATAAAGTTTGTTGATAATTCAAATATCTATCACCTCACAAAATATTAATGTCTGAGTACTCCATTTGATCCCTTAAACAATTATTGTTTCAGACTGCAAATTCTGATCCATATCCCTATCACAATTAAAAAAATTTGTTTTGTATGCTACTAGGGAATCCAATATATTTCAAAAAGAATATCCTTTAAAAATAAAACCAAAACCATCTTAATTATATGTGAATCTATTTTCCAAAAATGTAAGATATGGATTTTTCCATTTGTTAAATCATGAGATAATTAGAAATAATTTCCTACTACTCCTCTGAAGAGGGTTTAAAACCAGCCTTCACAAAAATGTCACAATTCTTACATATATTCATATAAAGGACTCAAAAAAAAAACTAAATGAAATATTATTAATATATGTTTCCAATGAATCCAATTAGAAGTTCTAATGCTTCCATATGCATTCATACCAAAAAGTACAACATGACAGTTGACAAGCATCCTGGAAACTGCAAACAATAACTTTCATTAAAACGTGCATAACTTATTAATTTATTTTTATAAATCAAACCAAACCAAAATTATGAGAATGATAATTAATTCAAATATCTAACCATTACTATATTTTATGTTTTACAGGGCGTACATGGCTATAGGAGGCCTCAAAACACCAACTTAACACAAATACACCAATCAAAATGCAAGTTGTAAGCACGCCAATTTGTTCCAAAACTTTCTCCTCCTTCTCTATTCTTCAAACCATGATTTTTTTTTACCAATAAAATATTTATAGGCTCTTTGGTATTTATAAAATATCCAACCACCCTTATGGCCTTTCGTCTTCCCTTTTACAACTTTATGTGCAATTTTTAATTTTTTTCACTTTTACATTTTTTTGCAAATGTTGCACTATTGCAACCTTCATGCAAATTTGACAATTTTTCCCTAATGAATTGACCAAGTTTTAAAAAGTCTTATAATATATTCAAATAGCCTATTTGAGACATTTTACAATGAATTTACCTTTCCATGGGTTATTTCAACAATTTTGACCTTATAGTCCAAATTAGGACCTAAATGACAACTTTTAACAACTTTATGCATATCATTAGTATACTTGATGTTGTCTTTACAAATGGATTCATCATGAAGTAATACACCATAAACTGACATAGAAAATAATTTTTCTCCTAGTTATCTCTTGTGCTTATGTGATCCTACACCATACTCCTGGCTTTCAAAAGTTTCAAAGTCCCTTGGAAACATGGAACCAATAACCTGCAAGAAAACAAAAAATAGACCAATATCTTCTATCTTTTTCCCTTTTTACATTTATCTATTCATGAATCTTATCACCATCAACATTTCCTTTAAGGAAAAATGAATTTCCTTGTAATCACCTTGTCTAGTGCCCCTATAAGTGGAGAATTAATGGCTACCAATCAAAGGTTCCAAAAAAAACTACTACGCCTCTTGCTGCTATACAATTACAAACATACTATCATCTTATCCATACAAGACCCTGGAAGATGAAATACCACCCTCCCTTAGTGGCTTCTCTCTTTTCACCTTCTACCTAGCTTGATCTTGATGGAGATAATATCAAGACCCCTTTTTAGGCTTTCCAAACACACACCTTCATAAACTTCCTTACTGTAGCTTCTATGGATAAGAACCCTGCAACCAAAACAAGTACACAAACCAAAAACAACCAACCATGATCTTTTTCTAGGCTCTGATACCAATCTAATATAGAGAATCCTACAAAAAATCTCAAAATCTAGGATCTTGATGATCCATCTTCATTTAATCATTCAAAAATTTAAAAGAGGCAAATAATACCTTCTTTCACAAGATCAATCAAAAAATAAATACTTCTTTAGTTCCTTTAACAAACAACTTCAATTCTATCCCAAGTTTTATAGTTTTGAGAGATTGAGTTATTTGACCCACTAAAAATCCAAACCGAAATTTCTGGAAAAAATAAAGTTTGTAGATAATTCAAATATCTATCAACTAAAAAAAATTAAGGTCTGAGGACTCCATTTTATTCCTCAAAAAATTATTGGTTGAGACTGCAAATGTTGATCCATATCCATGTCATAATTTAGAAAATTTGTTCTTTATGATGCTAGGGCATGAAATATATTTAAAAATAAAAATTCTTTCAAAATAAAACTAAAACCTGTGTGCATAAATGTTGACACACTTGTTGGAGATTTGATTCTGAATAGTTGATTGATTGTATGTTTGTCATTGATGACAACATATAATACACAGCAATACTTCTATATGTACTTATCCATATGATGACATGAAGACTTGTGTGGATAGATACATGTTGTTGACATGTTTATTATCCTATGTTTATACTCGTAGACCTAGATATGTTGTTTCAATAAAGATATGTAATTCTGTTATTGACGGTTACAGTTCTGGAGGAATAACGGTTTAGGGCCGACATATGTAACATGTTTATTGAGTTGTGCCTATCTTCAGGATATATGTGTGTATATTCATGATGAGTTGTTGATATTAATCTAAAGGCACCAAACATGTTTCAAGAAGATTGCAATGTTATGATTAAATCGGTGAAGCTGACTTAGTGAAGTGACGTGTCTATTCAGTTTGTAGTTGCACAATTGTAATTATGCTTGCGTGCTTAGTAGAGCTGATAAGGATGTTATGAAGAATTTTCTAATAGGTCCCATGATCTCATACTTGGAGTATGTACTTATAGAAGGTCATTTGTGATAAGAAGAGTTGCAAAAGCCAGAGATAAGAAAAGCAGAGTAGAGTGTTAAAGTAGCAGAGCTATATTTATCATATGTTGATAATGTAGATATTGAAGTTGAAGCTTTTAGAATACAGATAAGATTGTTTTAGTGCTTTACAAGAGGTTAAAGCATCAGCACACAAAAGGAACTGAACAGACAAGCATTGTCATAAACAACAGTTCACCTTGTTGATACAGTGTGTATCAAATAACCAGAAGGTTATAGCCTTCACCACTTGGACAGTGAGTCCTTGGATAGTGAGTCCACCACCCCTAACAGGGTTATTGTAAGAGACTCCTAACAGGGTCAGACACTTAACCAGGTCACTATACTATTGCATTGTAATGTACAACTCCTAACAGGGTTGAAAGATCTTTTAATAGGGATTACTATAAACAGTATAGTTCTTTGTGGGTACTAATTCCCACCGTGGTTTTTCCCATTTGGTTTCCCCATAACCAAATTGATGTGTTGTGTAATGTGTTATATGAATGTGCATTTACTTTGTATCAATCTAGATTAATAAGTATAAGAAAAAGATAAAGTTGTTGATAACCGATTCACCCCCCCTCTCAGTTATCCTTGAAGTATTCTAACAATTGGTATCAGAGCCAAGTGCCTTGGAGAGAAAGCCAAACATCTTAAGGTAGATAAAATGGCATACTTCAGAAAAGAGAGTCCTAAGTTTGATGGAGAGAACTATCTAGATTGGAAGAACAAAATGATAACACATCTACAATGTGTTAGCTTTGAGATCTTTGAGATTGCTACATAAGAAGTTGATATTCCATCTTTAAAAGACCTTGCAAAGGATGATACTACAAAAAGATAGAAAGAGGTATTCATAGCAAATGCTATTGCCAAAGAAGCCCTTATTAGTGCCCTATCAGACAGTGAATTTTCTGAGATCAAGAAAGTTGACCGTGCTTATACCATATGGAAGTATTTGGAAGATATGTTTGAAGGAGGCATCCAAGCAAAGAATGCGCATAGAAAGACATGGAAAAAGAAATATAATAGTCTTGAAATGTTATCTAAAGAAAACATTAGAACTTATAATCAGAGGATAAATGAAGCAGCATCTGGAATTAGAAACAATGGAGGAGAAATTTCAAAAGAAGACATAATGGACAAGTTAATGACTACATTGACATCAGACTATGAAAGAAAAATAAACATTCTAGATGAGACCATACAGTTTTCTAAAGACTTCAAGAGAGAGACTTTTATCAGCAAAATCTCTGCATTTGAGATATCAAGATTGAAGACTGAACCTAAGAATGAAACAACCTTCAAAGCTTCAATCCACAGTAAGAAATCCTCACACATCTCTAGTCATAATGAGAATGAAGAAGCTGATGGAGAGCTAGAAGAGATAATTGCCATGATTGCTAAGAGAGAAAAGAAAGGAAAAGGAAAGTATGAAGGATAGATCCCATTCAAGTGTTTTTCATGAAATAAGATTGGTCACTTTGCATCTAAGTGTCCCACAAGAGTCAAGAAGTTTAGATCTGATTACAAACCTAAATATAGGAAGGAATGTTACCATGTTGAAGAAGGTGTAACTAATGAAGATTCAGGAGAAGATGAAATTGGATTAGTTGCCCTTAAAGATATGGAAAGGTTTCTCGAAGATATGGATGTTGCAGATAAAGAAGAATATCATGAATTAGCCTTAATTTCCAAAGCAGATGTCAAACTGATTGGATCATTGACAATGGATGCTCGCATCACATGTGACAAAGATAGATTTGTTCATCTAGACAAATATAAAGGTGGTATGGCTATATTTGGAGATAACACTCCTAAACCTATCATAGACAGAGGATCCATCACTTTGGATGGAAAGAAAAAGATAGATGATGTTCTATATATTGATGGTTTGCATCATAATTTACTAAGTGTTGGATAGCTACTTGATAAAGGCTATCATCTAGAGTTCAAAGACAACAAGTGCTTTATTAGAAACAAGGATGTAGACATGTTTGCATCAAGCTCTAAAAAAAAAGGTAATGTTTTTCAGCTTAATTCAGATGTAAGTTGTTTTGTTGCAAAAGTGGATGACAGTTGGTTATGGCACAAGAGAATATGTCATATCAATTTTGACAATATAGTAAAGATTAGTAATGTCAAGGCAGTTAGAGACCTACCAAGCATTGCAAGACCAGTTGACACAATTTGCAAGGAATGTGTTATGGGTAAACATGTAAGGAGTTCCTTCAGAAGCAAGCAAACCTCAGCTGAAAACAAGTTGGACTTAGTGCATATAGATTTACGTGGTCCTACTCAAACAAGATCATACTATGGTGAAAGGTACTTTATTTTGTTTGTTGATGATTTTTCTAGGATTAGGTGGGTTGCGTTCTTAAAGGATAAGTCAGAAGCCTTTGAGAAGTTCAAAATATTCAAAGCTAGGGTTGAGAATGAATCTGGACTAAAACTAAAATGCTTAAGATTAGATAGAGGAGGAGAATTCACCTCTGACCAGTTTTATGACTACTATGAAGAACATAGAATAAAAAGGCAGTTGAGTGCCCCTAGAACACCTCAGCAAAATGGAATTGTAGAAAGGAGAAATAGGATTATACTTGATACAGTGTGCACCATGATGATTGAAGGAAAAGTGGTGCACACCTATTGGAGAGATGTAGTGAACACAGTATTGTATACTATCAATAGAACACAATTGAGACCAGGCATGGACAAGACACCCTATGAACATTGGTTTGGTAATGTACCCACAGTAAAATACTTTAGAATATTTGGTAGAAAGTGCTACATCAAGAGAGATGATAGTGTTGGGAAGTTTGATGCTAGAAGTGATGAAGCTATTTTTCTTGGTTACTCTACAAAAAGAAAATCTTATAGATGTTTCAATTTGAGATTAGAGAAGAAAATTGAAAGAACGCATGTTAATATTGATGAGAAGTTTATGATTCAAGAGAGGTACTATGAATATGCACCTTTGATTGAAGATGAACCCAGGCCTAATAGCAAAGACACTATGATTGAAGAAATGTTTGATTGCATTGATGTCTCATGCAATGACCCTAATTCATGCAATGAAGAACCACAAATTGCAGAGGAAGAAGTCACACCTAAGGTTCCTAAGTTTACATCCAGATACCACTCTAAAAATGATATCATTGGAGATTAGAGCAGCAATGTTTTGACCAGATCAAAAGTAAAGAATCTAACAGTGGATGAAGAGGTATGTTTACTTTCATAGATTGAACCGTTAAGTGTTGAAGATGCTTGTAATGATTCTGATTGAAAAAATAAAATGAAAGAAGAAATAGATCAGATAATCAAGAATGACACATGGGAATTGGTTCCTAGACCAAGTGATAAAAATATGATTGGAACAAAGTGGATTTTTCAGAAATAAAATGAATGAAGAAGGTACATTAATAAGAAACAAATCAAGATTAGTATGTAAAGGATATGCGCAGAGAGAAGGAATAGATTACACTGATACATTTTCCCCTATGAGCAGACTAGAAGCCATAAATTTTTTTTTGGCATATGCAACAGTAAAACACTTTAAAGTTTATCAAATGGATGTCAAATCAACCTTTTTGAATGGTGACTTAAAAGAAGAATTCTACACAGAATAGTCTGAAGGATTTAACCTTTCAGATAGACCAAACATGGTATGTAGACTGAAGAAAGCACTGTATCAACTTAAATAGGCCCCAAGAGATTGGTATGAGAGACTAGATGGTTATCTCACGAAGATTGGATTCAAGAAAGGAGCACCAGATTGCAACTTGTTCACAAGAGAAACACCTAATGGATTACTATTAGTTGCCATATTTGTTGATGACATTATCTTTGGAGGTAATGACAAACTTAGTATAACATTTGCAAAAGAAATGCAGAATGAATTTTAAATGAGCATAATTGGTCCTATAAAATAATTTTTGGGACTGAACGTAAAATAGACAAATAAAGGAATATTCATTAATCAATCAAAATATGTGAAGGAAATATTGAAAACCTTCAAGATGGAGGATTGCAAACCAGTATGCACTCCTATGATCATAGGAAGTAAACTTTCAAAAGATAATGACTCCATAGTAGTTGATAAAACATTGTAAAAATCTATGATTGGAAAGCTTATTTATCTAACTCAATCAAGACCTGACATATCTAATGCAGTTGGCATTGTTGGAAGATTTGCAGCTGACCCCAAGCATAATCACCTAATGGAAATCAAGAGGATATTTAGATATCTTAAGAGAACTAGAGACTATGGTTTATGGTATCCTAAATCAGAGAATACACAACTTCATGTGTATACTGATGCAGATTGGGTAGGTTGTATTGATGACAGGAAGAGCACTTTAGGAGGAGTGGTATTTCTTGGAGAAAGGTTGGTATCTTGGACAAGAAAGAAGTAAACTATATTTCTCAGTCAACGGTAAAGGTAGAATATGTTGCAGTAGCACTGAATTGTACAATAATTGTTTGGATCAAGCAAATGGTTAAAGACTTTGGTATTTAGGTTGACTATCCTATTGTTATTCATTGTGATAACACTAGTACTATTAACATGTCTAAGAACCCTGTGATGCACACAAAGACAACACACATAGAGATCAAGTACCATTTTTTGAGAGAAAAAGTTGCAGACAAGGAAGTGACATTGGACTATGTAAGAAAAAAAGATCAGTTAGTAGACATTTTCATGAAGGCTTTAGCAAAGGATACTTTTGAGTATCTAAGGGAGAAGTTGGGAGTCATTCCCTCTCCTTAGTCTGATTAAAGAAAGTAGCAAGTACATCAATCCTATGTGACTAATGAATGGTTGACTACTCTACTTCTGGAGTAGTATCTATGAATAATGGTTTATGGCACCCTTTTCCATTGATGTCAATGGGGGAGTATGTACTAAAAATAAGGAAAACAAGGAAGACATACAAGGAGCTTATACTCTGGGGGATTATACATATAAAACACATTCCATGTAACTGCAGTAGTGTAGATGAATCTTTGATGAGGATATTGAGAATATTGTAAAAGAAAGAAGACACCATGAACAGAAGTTGTTTTTATCATATGTTGCCATCAATGCCAAAGGGGGAGATTGTTGGAGATTTGATTCTGAATAGTTGATTGATTGTATGTTTGTCATTGATGACAACATATAATACACAGCAGTACTTCTATATGTACTTATCCATATGATGACATGAATACTTGCATGGATAGATACATGTTGTTGACATGTTTATTATGCTATGTTTATACACACAGACCCATATATGATGTTTCAGTAAAGATATGTAATTATATTATTGACAGTTACAGTTTTAGAGGAATAATAGTTTAAGGCTGACATATGTAACGTGTTTATTGAGTTGCGATTATCTTTAAGATATGCATGTTTATATTCATGATGATTTATGAGTTGTTGATATTAATCTAAAGGTTCCAAACATGTTTCAAGAAGATTGTAATGTTATGATTAAATTGGTGAAGCTAACTTAGTGAAGTGACGCGTCTATTCAGTTTGTACTTGCGCGGTTGTAATTATGCTTATGCGCTTAGTAGAGCTGACAAGGATGTTATGAAGAGTTGTCTAACAGGTCCCAGGATCTCATACTTTGAGTATGTACTTATAGAAGGTCATTTGTGATAAGAAGAGTTCCGAAATCCAGAGATAAGAAAAGAAAATAAGAGTGTTAAAGTAGTAGAGCTATATTTATCATATGTTGATAATATAGATATTGAAGTTGAAGCTTTCAGAATATAGATAAGATTGTTGTAGTTCTTTACAAGAGGTTAAAGCATCAACGCTTAAAAGGAACTAATTAGACAAGCAGTGTCTCAAACAACAGTTCACCTTGTTGATATAGTGTGTATCAAATAACTAGAAGGTTGTAGCCTTCACCACTTGGACAGTGAGTTCTTGGATAGTGATTCCACCACCCCTAACAGGGTTATTGTAAAAGACTCCTAACAGGGTCAGACCCTTAACCAGGTCACTATACTATTGCATTGTAATGAACAAGTCCTAACAGGGTTGAAAGATCTTTTAACAGGGATTACTATAAACAATATAGTTCTTTGTGGGTACTAATTCCCACTGGGGTTTTTACCATTTTGTTTCCCCGTAACCAAATTGATGTGTTGTGTAATGTGTTATCTGAATGTGCATTTACTTTGTATCAATCTGGATTAATAAGTGTAAGAAAAAGATAAAGTTGTTGATAATTGGTTCACCCCCCCTCTCAGTTATCCCTAAAGTATTCTAACAATACTTCTATGAATCATTCCCTCCAAGGTTGCTCAAGAATGAGGCCTCAAATATCGCTCCATAGCTCTCTAGTCATGGAGTGCAAAGGTGTGAAATGGAGGCCCTCAGATTGACCTATTTAGTGCCTATGCAAGTACACCATGAAATGAGAGATTCAAATGCATGAAAATGAGATCTACTCTCTATGATTGCAATGCATAAAAGGAAATTAATCTAAATGATAACAATGCATGGCTAAATCTATGAAAGGAAATACAAATGCAAGATTAATATATGAAAACAAATATGAATCTAATCTACATGAGGAGCCATGGATGCAAGAAGAATGACACAAGAAGAGAGAATTTGCAATATCCAAGCTCAAATGCTCCTCCAAAATTGCTCTCCAAACCTGCAGCATAACAAGACTATGAAAAAGATGTATTCAAAATGAGAAGGAAAGGTCTCCTTTTAAAGAAAAGTGAACCATTGAGATTAAGAGGCAAAAATCAAAGGCTATGATTAAGAGGCAAAAACCCACCACTTAGGAAGATGTGAAGAAAAAGGGATTTTATTTAAATTTTAATTTAATTTATTTCCTTTTCCATCAAATAAAGTGCTTTAAGTGGGGATTTTTATTTATTTAATTAAAAGAGGTGTTTTCTTTCAATTAAATAAATTAGAATAATTTTATTTAATTGAATGGGAGGAATTGAATTTAATTAAATAAGATGAATTTTATTTAATTAAAAGGGAGAAATTTACTTTAATTAAATAAGATAAATTTTATTCAATTAAAAGGGAGATTAAATCTTTTAATTAAATAAGATAAATTTAATTTAATTAAAAAGAAAATTAAATCTTTTAATTAGATAAAAATAATCAAACCTTAGGAAATATTGAAATAATTGAATTAATTACAATTTGATCAAGGAAATTGATTTGAATTGAAAATGTTCCAAAGCATTGATTCAAAAATTGATAAAATGATAAAAATGATAAATGGGGCCCAAAGTCTAGGCGACCATTTTAGGGTGCATACATTTGCCCCTCTTTGACAAATGTGTGATCATTTCGGGAACACATGTAATCAAAGAATATAGTTGAAGTGTGAGATCGATTTGGGATCACAAAACAACATAGACATCAACATCAATATATATAAGTAATTGATATCAGAACAAAGATAAGCAAATTGAAAAAGACAAGGTCAACACTATATATAAGTAATTGACATGTCAAGGTTGATATAATTGATAAAGTTGAATCAAAGATTGAAGTTTGATAGGTACTACCCCCTCGTGATCAAAATCAAAATGAGATAGAGGAGAAACAACAAATTGATAAATTTTGATCAAATCGAACTAAAGATAAGGTTCTTGATGTAAGATGAAAGATATAAAGATCACAGAGCCAAGGTAGATCATTAAGCATGAAATATTATGCCCCAAGGTTGAATTAGAAGAAAATAAGTGGGGTGAAAGTGAAAGGAAAATAGAAGTTTGGAAGAGGTGGAAAGAAATAGAGAGAAGAAAGAGAATTTGCCTCAAAAAAAGAATGCCCCGAAATTAATCAACTATTTATGATAGAGAATTTCAATTGAGATCATGAAAGAAGATAAGGAAATCAAGATCAAAATGTGATCACAGTTGATTAAAAGTCCACAAAAAAAGATGAAGGAAACCCTCACAAACTCATAATGCAACCTAAAAATGAAAATTAACATGAAGTCTAACAATGCAAGCTACATGAAAATGCAAAGGCGTACTTGCAAAAGAGCAAAAAACATAGGATCTTGTGTTCATCATTCATAAGAGAATGTAAAGGAACTTATTTTCATCATTGGGCCATTATTAATGGACATCAGAAAAATCACACAATCATCACTAGTCACAAGTGCAAGTATGAAAATATGAATGTGATTTATATCGGAAACATCACACAACCATCACTAGTCATGAGTGCAACTATGAAGATATGAATGTGATATATATATCAGATTTGAAATGTGGAAAGATTCTAACATAAGCATCAAAGACATAAAGGTCAAGATGACTGTGATGTTAGCTTACCCAATTTAATATAGAAAAACCATGCTCGCATCAAGGCATAGAAGCCAGGATGACCAGCAGAACGGTTGTGCAAAAATAGTTAATCATAAAGCAGGAAGCAAAGAAAAACATGCCCCATGCCCCAAGTCCTCTAGCTATGCATCACAGAGAGACTTATTAGACAAGGACACTCAACGAAAATCAATAATAGTCACCACATAAAGAAAAGATCATGACATAGCTCAAGCATTAAGTGTTGTGTTTAAAAATTTAAGTGTGTTAACTAAAACTGAGTTTTGAGGATAAGGATCAAATGCCCGCAAGCAGCTAATACCACATGAAAAAACTAGGTAAGACCAAATTGATAAGTGTTGAAAAACACTCGATGTCAGGGGTTGTACTAAAAAATACAGTTGGGGCGGTATTGAAAAATACCATTTGTGACGCGTCCTAAAGAATAACGCATCCAAGAGACCAAAGCTAACATAGTTATGCCCCCTAGACAAAGACAAAGACCAATTCCAAACCAAGGTAATAAGGACAAGGCATGATGGAGAAAGGCTAAGTGTCAAGGACATGCACTAAGAAATAGGGGTGCAAATGCCTCAAGTAGCGCCCGTTTCCAGGTTTTCACCACTTGGATTTTATTAGAATTTTTTCATTTTCACCTTTTTCAAAAATTTTCTTCTTTTTTTCAGGACTTTTAATAATTTTTTTGAATTTTTGCTACCAAGGCGCCTGTTTCTAGGTTTTCACCAATGCACTTTTTCTATTTTTTTGAATTTTTGAATTTTTGATTTTTTTGTATTTTTAGAATTTATATAATTTTTTTTGAAGATACATCAAAGCACCTATTGCTAGGTTTTCACTAAGATGATCATATTTTTAGGACATTTTCTAATTTTTAGAATTTTTGACAATATATCATTTTTTTGAATTTTTTTAGGATCAATAATATGTACAAAAGGATGCGCCCAGACAGAATGGGCATCATGGATAGAAATTCTTCAGGTGCAAAACATTGATGGGATCAGGGAGTTGTTCTCCCTCCTCTTTAGATAGTAAATAAGAACTTGTCCCAAAAGTTGCTGTAATAATGTAAGGTCCAAGCCAATTAGGTTCAAATTTACCCTTTTGATCTCTATGCTATTGATTCTTAGGATTTTCACGTAGGACAAGATCTCCTAATTGGAATTCTCTAGGGAAAACCTTTTTGTTGAAGGCTTTGGACATATGCTTTTGATGGACCCTCATATGGTCAAATGATGCTTGACATTTCTCATCTAGAAGTTCTAACTCTTGAAGTCTCATGGCGTGGTAGTCTTCATCTGTAACTAGACCATGGAGAGAGACTCGAAGTGAAGGAATCTCAACCTCCAAAGGTAACACTGCTTTAGCACCATATTAAAGGGAAAAAGGAATAGCCCCAGTAGGAGTACAAATACTCATTCTATAGGCCCACAAAGTCAGATTTATCTATAAATGCCAATCTCTACCACTCTTACACACTATTCTATGCAAAATCTTAAGAATGATCTTGTTTGATGCCTCTGCTTGACCATTTCCTTGTTGGAAGTAAATGGAGGACCAATGTTGTTTAATCTTGAATTTCTTACAGAGTTGTTTAAGGTCCTTATTTTTAAACTGGCCTCCGTTGTAAGTAATAATCTCAGAAGGCACTTCATATGGATAGATGATATGGTTTAGAATGAATAGAGAGACTGTCTTTCCTAAGGCAACAGAAAGTGGGATAGCTTCTACCCATTTAGTAAAGTAATCAGTAGCAGTAATGATAAATTTGTGTCCAACTAATGAATTGGGATGAATTTGCCCAACAAGGTCAAAGGCCCAGTGCTGAAATGGCCAATGAGAAATAGAAGGAATAAGCTCCCTACCTAGAGCATGTATTAGGTTACTATGTTTTTGACACTTTTCACATGACTTAGCAAAAGCTACTGCATCAATCTACATTGTAGGCCAATAGTACCCTGCCCTAAGAAACCTTTAGGCCATGGCAAGACCATTGGAGTGTCCCCCACAGATGCCCTCATGAATGTCAACTAACAGTTGATCAGATTCTCCCTTTTCTAAGCATCTAAGAAGTGTTCCATTGAGACCCCTCCTATACAAATCACCAGCGATAAGGGAATGGTGAGAGGAATTTTGTGTAAGATTTTGGCATTCAGATCTGTTAAAGGTTTCATGTATAATGCCATCATGAAGATATGAGTAAATGACACCATAATAGGATGATTCATGACCAACAAGGGTACAAATAATATGGCTTTCTTGGGAGCCAAAGACAGAGTGATGTAGCTCTTCCACCAGGAATTCAAATCTTGACTCATGTTTCTCTAACTGAAGAAGTGAAGCAAGGGTAGCCATAGCATTAGCTACTTTGTTTTTTGCTCTAGGGATTTGCTGAAATGTGACAAATGTGAAGTATCTTTTTAAGGAATCAACCATTTTCTTGTAAGGTACCATATTCTCATGTTTTGTTTGATATTCATCATTAACTTGGTTGATTATCAGTTGTGAATCTCTATAGATGTGTAACTCTGTGATTCTCCATTCTATGGCTATCTTAAGTCCATTTGTTAAAGCTTCATATTCAGCAATGTTGTTAGTACATGGGAACAATAATTTATAAGACTTAGAAATAGTGTACCCATGAGGAGAAACAAAAAAAACACTAACTCCTGAACCATTTTGCATAAAACATCCATCAAAGAACATCTTCAAAGTTCTTTCAGTCATATACATAAGATGTTCATTTGGGAAGTCAACTTGAATAGGTGCATTATCTTTTAATGGGAAATCAGCCAATTGATCTGCTATAGCTTATCCTTTTATTGCTTTTCTCTCAATGTACTCAATGTCAAATTATGAAAGTACCATCATCCATTTAGCAAGTCTGCCTGTGAGGGCAGCCCTACTAAGCAAGTATTTGAGTGGATCTATTTTTTCTATGAGGTGTATAGTATGCACAAGCATGTAGTGTCACAACTTTTGGGAAGCAAACACAACAACAAGGCAAGCTTTCTCAATGCTAGTGTATTTAACTTCATATGAAACAAGAGTACGGCTAATGTAGTATATTTCTCTTTCTTTCCCATTTTCATCAAGTTGAGCAAGTAATGCCCCCAAGGAAGATTTTGTTGCTGAAATGTATAAAATAAGAGGTTTCCCTG
>MU224495.1:742423-767501 GCA_018584345.1 Thuja plicata
AAGACGTCCCTGAAGACTCCTCATTTGACTAATGTTTTTAGGAGGTGGCATGTCAAGGATTGCTTGAAATTTTTTAGGGTCAACCTCTATTCCTTTTGCTGAAATAATGAATCCAAGTAACTTGCCCAAGGTGACTCCAAATGCACACTTTTTAAGATTTAACCTTAGTTGAAATTGTTCCA
Source organism: Thuja plicata (assembly GCA_018584345.1). Classification (NCBI taxonomy): domain Eukaryota; kingdom Viridiplantae; phylum Streptophyta; class Pinopsida; order Cupressales; family Cupressaceae; genus Thuja; species Thuja plicata. Next base: position 742,606 of record MU224495.1, read on the forward strand.
TGTGATCTAGAATTACTTCCAAATCATCTAAGTGTGTATCTCTTTGTTTAGACTTGGCCAAAGTGTCATCTACATAGTCTTCCATATTCTTATGCATCGTATCATGAAAAATAGTTGTCATAGCTCTTTGATAGGTAGCTCCTACATTTTTTAATCCAAAAGGCATAATGTTCCAACAATAGGTTACCTAGGAACAAGTGAATGCAATCTTTTCTTGATCTTCAGGAGCTATCTTAATTTGATTGAACCTAGAAAAATCATCCATCAAAGAATAAATTTCATAACCTGCAGCCATATCCACTATCATGTCTATATTGGGGAGTGGAAAGTCATCCTTTGGGCATGCACTATTAATATCTCTAAAATCTATGCAAACTCGAATGGATTTGTCATGTTTGGAAACTGGTACAATATTTGATATCCATTCAGCATAAGCAATAGCTCTTATGAATTTTTCTCGAAGGAACTTCTCTAATTTGGCTTCTACTAGAAGAGCTATATGAGGATGCATTTTCCTTAATTTTTGTTTAACTGGTTTAAAATTTGGAGCTATGGATAAGTGATGCATAATAAGATTAATGTCCAATCCTAGCATATCTGAATAAGTCCATGCAAAATTGATCTTCTTGCTCTGTAAGAACTTAGTATAAGCTTCTTTTTCTATTGGTGACAAGGACTCAGCCAAGTGCACTATTTGTGGAGCCTCATTTGTACCCAAATTAATTGCTTGTGTTGGCTCAATAAGAACTGAAGATCAATCTTGAAAATAGCTGGGAAGATGATCAAGTACCTCATCCGTACGTGCCTTAGAGAGGTTTTCACCCTTGGATACATCATTTATTTTTACTTTTTTTCATTTTGACACCGCTACACAGTGGTTTTTTCCATCAGAACACCTTTTTTTTTTCTCTTTATCTTGTGACTAAGGTACTTGATGTCTGGCTTTGTCATACTGGTAGCCGGTTCATTGGTGGAAGAGACTATGGTTTCAATGGAATTTAGGTAACAAGCTATCTCATAATCATTTTGGAATGTCAAAAGCTTAGGTTTTTGATAGCATTGGGACAAATCAATAAGGTCAGGATGAATAAGAGGTAAGTCAATGAGTGGTTCAAGGCTATAAATATGGATGATATTATCACTGGTGACTGAAGAGTCAAAGTCTTTCAAGTATCCCTCCAAGCTACCCAAATAAAGATTCATCCTAACAAGCACAAAATCATGCACTAAGGCAACATGTGGGTTCAAAACCTCTAATCCTACATGTGACTCATTAGCTAACTCAGATTGAGAACTATAAATGTGAACAACATCAACATCTCTATCAAATATTGAGGCTCAGAAAAGGAGTCCCATTCATATTCATTAGAGCTGGTATCTGAACTGCGACTGGGATGCTTACACCATGAAGGCTTGGGACATCAAGATGTTGAAGGTCTAGCTTCATCAAAAGTATTATTTTCTCTTTCCATTAAGTGAACAAGATTCTTTCTTTGACGCTCTCTCAAAGGATCCTCTATATCTGATTCTTGTTCTAGAGTGGCAATTGATGCATGGGTGACTGAAATAGCTGAATCTCCCTAAAGGAGAGTAGTGGAAGGGACCCAATCTTCACACATATCCTCTTGATTTGTCAAATTAGGTTCATACTCTGGTTCATCATCACTCTCCAACTTCTCAAAGAGAGGATTGGTATGCTTTTTGCACTTTTCAAATCCTAGGCCAACTGGTTTCTTAGACTTGCATCCAAATTGAGCATGATCAAGTGGTTCAGACCTAGCATCCAAATTGTGATTAAGAGGGCCATACCTAGGATATCCCATATTCTTGACAAAATTATATCCTCTCCTATAAGCTTTAGGAGAAGGAAAGAAATTCTCATTGTGCGTGTACTTTTCTTCTCTATAGATCTAGTCTCTAACAAATGTTTCCTCTTTCTCATTCTAAATAGGCACTGATGATTCTACAAACTTATCAAATAATTTCATAGCTGAAGAGGAAGGCTTCATCTCTTTTGAAGGTTTACCATAAGACCTAGTGAAACTGGAAATGTTGTGAGGGAGTTGAGTTGATACCCCCCATACCAAGGTCTACTGATTTAAACTTGTCTTTACATGCTGCCAAAGTAGCATCAAAATTTTCTTCTTCTCTATTGAGGGGAACATGAACCCCTGCCAAAATTGAATTAACAGATAAAGTGTTATCCCTGGGTATATAAATCTCTATTCCATTATAGGGGAACTTAACACATTGATGGTAGGTAGACGACACTGCTTGCATGTCATGAATCCATGGCCTACCAAGTAAAATATTATATGCAAGGGGTCCAGCATCAACTATTTGAAACAAAATATCTTTTTGAAAAGGGCCAATCCTAACAGGAAGGATGGCCAACCCCTTGGAACTTCTTTCTACCTCATCATAGGCTTTGATAGTAATCCTTTTTCTGGTATCTATAACTTCTTCAGAATAACCAAATTCTTTCAAAAGACTAAAAGAACAAATATTAAGCCCAGCACCCCCATCTATCAACAAATGCCTAACATGGGTTCTATGGATCATGACCTCAATATGAAGGGAAAGATTGTGCAGATGGCTCAAAGCTTTATCATCATCTTCAAAAAATGTAAGGTAATGAGGGCTAGCAATGTGATTAACCATATTCTGGAATTGATCAATATCTAAGTTGTTGGGGACATTTTCCGTATGCAAAGCATCCTGAAGGATTTTTTTATGTCTTGGAGACAACTCTAAAAGTTCAAAGATTGAAATATGAGTAGGTGTTCTTTGTAACTGGTCAACAAGATAGTAGTTTGATTTAGCATTGATAGCTGGCTTCAAGATAACAGGCTTAGACGCCACTTGTTTAGGCTTACTAGACTGACTTGTATTGGGTCCCTTAATGACAACAAGAACTTGACTTTGGGTAACAACATTAAGGGTTTGAGATGACGTTCTAGAGTTGGGACCCCTTAGCACCACAACAAGTTCTCTATCAAAAATGGGAGGAGAGTCTTCATCTAGATCATAACCATAAAGATCTCTTCCACTCATCATGTTAACATTTTCTTCCACAAATTCAAGCATGTTGATGGTATTCTCTACATCTGTATAAGTATAGTTGATCACAGCTTTGTCATTCCTAGGTTTAGAGGTTTCCCCCTTTTCATGTTTGGGCAAAGGTTCCTTGAATTCTGTGTGATCATCGTTGGTGTTGAATCCATCCACAGTAATTTGGTTATCATCAATAAGATTTTGAATGATGTGCCTGAGTTTGTAGCAATGTTCAATGTCATGTCTAATACCATTGTGAAATATGCAATAGGATTTTTCCTTCCACCAAGGTGGTTTAACTTTTAGTATAAAAAAATCTTCTACCCTTTTAGGACGTATCAAATTGCTAGCAACAAGTTTATTTAAAATTTCTCCATATGTTTCACCAAGTTTTGCAAATTGACATTTTTCTCTTGTAGGCTTACCTTGGTAACTTGGCTTACTTTCTTGTTGAGTAGATGTATTGAGCTTTGCAACTTGAACATTGCTAGATAAGTGTAACATAGGTTGATCTTTATGTTGGGCGGAATCCACAACTCCATCATTAACCACTTGTTTGTTCTTATTCCAATATTGGTTCTTCCCTTTATCCTTGTTAGAATTGTTGTTATTTTGAATATTGTTGTTGTTATTTCCATGTTTAGTCAAAATTTGATCCATAGCTCTCTAGTCATTGATTCAGAAATTGATAAAATGATAAAAATGATAAATGGGGCCCAAAGTCTAGGCGACCATTTTAGGGTGCATACAAAACCATCTTAAATCCATATGAATTTATCAAAAGTACTTTCTAAATCCACCTACTTTGTGAATTTTAGGAGGAATTGCTTCCTCTGAAAAATTGTAACCCACTATTGTGGGTTCACCCATACCTATGAGGTGATTGTAAATTTCTTAGGTCCTTTTTTGGGTACAGACTACTAGCTATTAATTTTCCACATGCCTCCATTTCTCATATTTTTCTAGAGTCATATTTGTCTACAACTCATCTATATGAAGATTTTTTATAGGTGAATGATCATCATTGGACCTAGTTGGTTGATTATGAGGGAATTCCTTTTAGTTAAAAAATATAATTTTCTATTAAACATATGTTCTTTAGTTGTTCTTGTTTCCTTCCCTAGTTCTCTTATTTTTGGTGGATAAATTCTCTTTCATATTATCTTACATTATTCCTAGAGAAATTATGTAATTTAGAAAATTCTAAGCCCTCCTCCCCTTCTCTATCTCCTCATGATTCTCATTTTGATACTTAAAATTGTATTAGTATTAAGGAATTATGCACCAAATAGTCCCTGTATGGTAAGGAACCAGACTTGAGATTTATTTGATCATTGGTGATGCTATTCTATTCCAATCTCTAGGTGAGGTCAACTAGGTGCATCTTAGGGGATTGTCTTATAGTAGTAGTTTGGGACCCAAAGAGGCTAGCTCCAAGGTAACCTACCATAATTTGTTAATAACTGATAACTTAATAATAAAAATTTGGGATAACATAATAGTAAATAATTTGATTCCTTATCTTTATGAGAGGGTATTTCGGTCCCACACAATTCATGTTGAGGGTTCAGGGTCCATAGTGTTCAATCTAGGGTAACTAAACTAGATCATGCTTGAGGTTCCACATTCCAGTGAGACTAGTACGGGGAAACTCAAGTAAATGACCATGTGATGAAACTCCCAGAGTATGTAAACTAAGTCTCTTCTATAGGTTTGCATTTTCCTCTGGTGGTTGATATTTTACTTTTGATATTTTTTCTATTGGTTTTAGTAGTTTGTACTTATTTGCATTTTGGTTAATTTTTGTATGTCCTTTGTCATTGGTTTGTGTACCCTTGTGTTGACCTTTGATCTCTAGTGTGTCCTCGATCATTCCTATTTTTATCTTTGTACTTTTTCTTTAGCCTTTCTTTCTTTTTATGTACATATGCATGTGTGGGAATGATGTTATCTCCTCAGCATGGTCAGAGTGGACCTTTGGTTCCATGAGGTTGGGTGGTAGTCATTCTATTACCATTTCAGTTCAGAGATTTATGTTCATATGCTTGGAGGATTCTTGTTGGTATTTCATCTTCTTGTCCTTCTTGAGACTTGTTCCTTATCATGATTATGTCTATGTATACCTTGTTTTTATATTGGTTGACATCCATTTATAGGATGTGATGTATTGTTATTCATTGCTACATACCTACAACTTATGTAGAGGTTGTTGATTCATTATGTGTCCCTTAGGCATTAGTTGTATATTTGAGCTTTCTATATAATATGTATATTATGATTTATGTTGATGTATTATTTCCTTATTTTAGTCCCATTACAAAATTGGCTTAGAAATTAAAATATTGTGAATACTTGACTATACCTTAAGAAAATGAGTCTTCCCAATGTTCTAAAGTTACCTCCCTTCCATAAAAAATTTCAAAATTCCTCCTTAAGTCATATTTTAGGAATTCGTGTTTCCATTTTCACCAAAATCTTTTCCTCATTGTTCTAACTCATGTCAAAATCCAAAAAATCACATTTAAGCTTCAATTTATAGAAAGGAAAGCATAAGCACTGAGTATCAGGAATAAGGATTTTCCACTACTATAGTCAAGAATAGTAACTAAGGAAGGTGTTGTTTGAACTCCCAAAGGGTAAGAGAAAAGCAATAAAGTCTCCCTTCATAAAATTGATGATCGGTGTACTAAGGTAATTGGAAGGAGTAGTATGGTGGTAAGATTTATGAAATTCAAAATTGTAGAAGTCATGAAGGGTAATTCCCGATATTTGCAAACAAAAAGCCCAGTTTTGGAATCCCCTCATTATAGCTACTCCACATGCAGAATGGAAGCAAGATGTGTTGATCTCTGCATAATAAAAAAGTGAAGGATCGGGATTGGTGGTGCCAACGTACTCTTTCCAAAAATTTATATGGTGACTGTGGATCCTTTGTAGCTCTTTTTTTTTAAATTTTGACTGAGGTAAGTAGTCCACCATGGATCGAGATAATAAATGCACTGCACAATTTTCTTACACAGATGTCTTGTCTAGCACTTAATGTAATGAATTCCATTAATGTGCATTGATCTTCTCAGATATACCCTGATTCCAAAATATCTTATGGATAAAGTTACAACAAAACTTCATCGCATCAACATTTGCATGAGGTATTCTCGTTCTATATACCATTTTCCTCTCAGCATTATAAAATTGTTGTGACCTAAAAATACATATGATGGCTCTTAGATATCATGAGTATAATAAACTCAACAACATCAAGAGTGAATGGAAAGAAATTTTTGATACTAAATTCAATCACTTTGACATGGGATATCTTCATAGGAGAATTGGCCTAGAGCCTAGGCATCCAATCACCTAAAAACTTGTTAAAAGAAGGTTCATGGAAGCAACCAAATTCCCTGTCATTGTGCAATCTCCAGAATTGACTAGGTAATGCAGTGCCCATTTCAAAATAGATACCAAAGAGATCAAAAAGGCCAATGGGGATGTTCTCCTCATATTAGATAGAACCACCATTTTGAATTTATTACACTTTTGTACAAGGGAAGAATATACAAATTGCGATTATGGCTCCTCATCTTATTTTTTTAATGAGGACAGGACAAAGTGGAAAGTCATAATGTCAAGGAATACTTCAAGAAAGTGAGGTCCAACAAGTCAAATCTCCCCAAGACTATTTATGGTGCAAATCTGAAGTGGGAAATAGTTGATGTATTGGTCTTATTGCACAAAATGAGAGGCAGTTAAGAAGCTTGCAATTTAGAGGAATGGGTATTCTTTTTACTATATACTATGTGTGTTGAGGAAAGGAAAATATATTGTGATAAACTTATTAGTGATAGACTGAAGACTATGATAAATGAGGCTAAATTTGCCAACTCCTTTTTAATGTCTTCTTACTTTATTTATGCCCGAGCATGCAAACAACATTAGCCTGGTCTAAATCACATTCAATATTTCAATGAGGATATACAAATATATGATTTCTATCCATGCTTACAATTGCACAAAAGTAATGCAAAATTTAGGAGGTTAAATGATGCATTCACCATAAAATTGACTCAAGAACTACAAGGATGCTCTGAGCAGAGATTATCTCCAGAAGCGGTTGGAGTAATTTCCAAGTATGGTAGATACTTGACCCAATTCCAGACCTTTACATATTTCCAGATTGGTGTAGTTGATTATTTCCCCAAAAATCTACCTAGATATCTCAATGACAATATGATCTTGATCAATTTGCGTTGACACGTACTAGAAGTGAATAAATGGTGCAGAGAAAGGCAAAAATCTGGGATCCCTTTTCTTATAATGATAGGGGTGTATTCATGGTCTTCGATTTCAAATGATATAAAAATAGTCAAGGCTAGAACAACTCTCTACCCTTTCTAGCAATACAAGGTTCTATGGTCCAGATATGATCCATGTGACTTTGTCAAAGATAATCTATAGCTAGGGTTATCTTTTTGTTACACACAGGTGATAGAATATTTTTTTGCAAATTTTACACATGATTATGAAATGAAAGAAAGGTCTTGGTTGATCCCCAATATAGACCAAAAACAACTCTATGGAGTGGATTTAAATTTAGATGGATTAGTAGATGACAGGTCTAAATTGTTAGCACCACGATACATTGAGAAGATTAAAGGAACCCCATTAGCACCTATCAATTGGGATATCCTAGAAATTTATTACCTTTATGTGCGCATATCTATAATAATGAAAATGACTAGGGATTGGATTGAGTGGAAGTAGACTAGGAAGAGGAAACTAAGCTCTACACAAGAGCCACCCAATCCAATGCACAGTTAGCCTTCTACACCTATTTTTGCTTCTCCAATGGGCATATTAGAATCTACCTCTTCCAAAGCTAATAGAGGAGATGATGAGACTCGAGAAAAAGATTTAGAGCTTAAGTCTACTTTTGGAGAAGGATCTCTTCCAGTTATAGGTCTAATAGAGGGAGAAGAACCTAAATATAGAGAAGGCACACTGTAAGGATTGAGTTATTTTACCCACTAAAACTTCAAACCAAAAATTTTGGAAACAATAAAGTTTGTCAATAATTCAAATATCTATCACCTCACAAAATATTAATTCTGAAAGACTCCATTTTATTCCCCAAACAATTATTGTTTCAGACTACAAATTGTTATCCATATCCGTGTCATGATTCAGAAAAATTATTCTTTATGTTGTTAGGGCATCAAATATATTTAAAAATAAAAATAATTTCAAAATAAAAGTAAAACCATATTAAATCCATATGAATTTATTTTCCAAAAATTGTAAGACATGGATTTTATCATTTTTTAAATCATGAAATAATTAGAAATCATTGAATGCCACTCCACTGAAGAGGGTTTAAAACCAGTCTTCACCAAAAACATCACAACTCTCACATATCTTCATAAAAATTAACCAGATAAAATTGAAATGAAATATTATTCATATATATTTCTAATGAATAAAATTATAAATTCTAATTCACCCATATGTGTCCATAAAAAATAGTACAACATGACAGCTCACAAGCATCTTGGAAACTGCAAACAATAACTTTCACCAAAATGTACATAACTTATTCATTTGTTTATGAAAGTGAAGCAAACAAAAAGCATGAGAATGAGGATTCATTACACTATGTAATAATTACTATGTTATAGGGTTTCTAGGTTTTACATGTCTATCTGAGGCCTGGAAAGAACAACTTAACACAAAAACACCAATCAAAATGCAAGTTGTAAGAACACCAACTTGTTCCAAAATATTGTCCTCATTCTCTATTCTTCAAATCTTGATTTCGTTCGACCAATACAACATATTTATAGAATATTTCATATTTATAAAATATCCAACCACCCTTATGGCCTTTTGTCTTCACTTTTACAACTTTAAGTGCAATGTTTTTTTTTTTGCACTTTTACATTTTTTTGGCAAATGTTGTACTTTTGCAACCTTCATGCAAATTTCACAATTTTTCTCTAATGACTCCCCAAGTTTTAATAAATCTTATAATATATCCCAATACACCATGCCTCTTTCTGCCACACAACTACCAACATATTGCCAACTTATCCATCAAAGACCCTGGAAGATGCACTACCAGCCTCCCTTAATGGCTTCTCTCTTTGCACCTTCTACCCAGCTTCATCTTGGTGGAGACAATATCAAGACCCCTTTTTAGGTCTTCCACATACACACCTTCATAAACTTACTTACTAAAAATTTGATGGATAATAATCCTAGAACCAAAACAAGTACACAAACCATAAATAACTAACCCAAATATTTTGCTAGGCTCTGATACCAATCTAATTCAAAGCATCCTACCAAAACCTTGAACATCTAGGATATTGATGATCCATCCTCATTTAATAATTCAAATAATTGAAAAGAGGTAAATACTATTTTCTTTCACAAGATCAATCAACAAAAAAATACTTCTTTAGTTCCTTTAACAAACAACTTCAATTTTGTCCCAAGTATTATAGTTTTTAGAGGTCAAGTTAATTGACCCACAAAAACTCCAATCCAAACTTTCTAGAAAAAATAAAGTTTGTCGATAATTAAAATATCTATCACCTTACAAAATATTAAAGTCTGAGGAGTCCATTTGGTTCCTAAGACAATTATTTTTGTGGACTCCTAATTCTGATCCATATCCCTGTCATAATTCACAAAAAATGTTCTTTATGCTACTAGGGCATCCAATATATTTCAATCATGCAAATTTCAACTTTTGCAACCGTCATGCAAATTTGACAATTTTTCCCTAATGGTTCCCCCAAGCTTTAATAACTCTTATAATATATCCAAAAAGAATATTTGAGACATTTTACAATTAATTTACCCTTCCCTGGGTTTTTTCAATAATTTTGACCTTATAGACCAAACTAGGACCTAAATGACAACTTTTAACAACTTTATGCAAATCATTACAATACTTGATGATGTATTTACAAATGTATTCATCATGAATCAATACATCATAAAATGACTCAACATCAGTTTTCTCCTTTTGAGCTCCTATTCTTATGTTCTCATGCATAGCATTGGGCCTCCCAAGCATAAAGGGATGTTTTAGATGTGTGAATTTTCCTACCAATAGGTGATGGAAAAGCTGGATAGAGATAAACAGAAGGACATATTAAAAGAAGCACTCTCTCAACTCTCTGACTATCTCAGGAAAGATCTAATGCCCTTGTCTTCACAATAGACAACCTCCTCCTCTTCTATTTTAGACCTAACAACAAGCAAGAACCATGCCCTAATTACCAAGCTCCAGGAAGATATTCACATGGGCCAAATTGGTAGGATTAGATAGACAATGTTAAGATCCAAGGTATGCCCTTGATTGAATGTCTCTGATAGCTATACATAATTTTATTGCAAATAAGAGACAAAATATAGGCCAACATCATAATCATAAAAGCCGAAGAAGACTCTTATGAAAAAATATTTTCAATGCTCAAGGAATTGACTGATATGAAGATTTCAAATGGATTCAAGCTTGGTCTATTTTAATCTCTTGACGGACCCTTGCAAAAAGGGATATTCTTTGTAACTTTCAAACAAAAATGTGTGACGGAAACTAGTAAACATATACACAAGAAAAAAAGGAAAAGTGTTGGGGCTATTTGGAGACCGTCCTTAGTCAAGTGCCTATTTTGGTGTTTCCACCTCTATATAATCCAAATAGATAGATGATAAATTGGTGAGAAACAAATGAGAAATAATAGAAAAAATGATAATGGTTACAAGACCATGATATTTAAATTGTCATAATTTTAACAAAATTTGAAATGAAGTGATATCAGAGACTCTGCTTCAATGCCATGATTTTCGAGCTCAATGAAGTGAAGGCAAGGTGAAAATGGTGATGAATTTTCCATGCTATGGATGATAAGATGTTGTCAATGAGCTCTCTAAATTGCAAGAACAAACTCAGGAAAATATGGAAAAATATTGTAGAAGAGAGCCAAACTATCTTGGAAGTGCCAAGAAGACCAAAAGAAGGAAAAAGAATAAATTTTTAATCTAGTGAAATGATTCCCAATTTCAATGGGAAGTAGTAAGAGGCATTACACTAGATGGGTGGTAGTTTAAAAATATCAATAACTCACTATAGGTCTCCATATCCATTTGATGAGTGAACCTGACACTAACATCTTTGTGGCACACACACATATCTTGTACCGACTAGATTATGTAGTGAAGAATTTAGATAAGAAAAAGATAAGGAAAATGATGGGACGTGGATGGGTTGATGAAATTTTATTTTTAAGATATGATAGAAGCATCATATAATTGTAAATTAAATAAGGTGTAATTTTATGACACTATAGATGGATAGATATTATGTAAGTTGTCTTTCTATATCAATTGTTAACACTTTGATGGTTATTTTACAAATAGTCATACATTTTTTAATATAACATTTCCTCCTATATGTAGTAACATGAAATTGCATATAAGCTATTAATATCTTTAGCTAATAGGTTTTATTGTAAGTTTAAATTTTACTAGAATCAAGTTTTATATTGGAAACAAGGTTTCCACTGCCATTCTATTGAGCATAAAATTAAGGATTATCCTCTTATGAATCCAAGGTCCAAGTCATATCCTAAAGACATCATATCTACTCCAACCCCAGAAACCCCCAAGGCATATGATTGATGGAAAAATGTGGTCTATAACTTAGGCAAGCACACTTTGGTTGTCTAGTCAAAGTAGGATTCTAGTTTTTCTTTTCCACCCCAGGAGACACTGCAACTTAAGGCTTCCAAGACTCCCTCTCCCACTAAGACTGCTTCAAAATGTATTTCATAGGGGAATCACATGACCACCTCTATTTATAAGAAAATAATCATAATGAATATATTCCTCACACACCGAGGGCTCATACTCCTTAGATGGCTTTATTGGTATCTTTTACTTTGTGTTCTGTACATTATTCTTGTACTCATCCAGGAAGGGATGACTTAGAAGATGAATGATCATTATTATTGTACTCATCCAACTTTCCATCCAAATTCATAATATCTTCATTATATTTTCTCCTCTCTTAGGTACGGGGATGACACAAATGATACTTTAGAATGAATTTGATTTCATGGAATGTTCGGGGTTTAACAGAGATCTCCCAAAAGTATATTGTACGAGATTTTCATCAAACTTTACTTGGAATTGAATTTTTGTTTCCCTTGAGGAAGTTAAGATTACCACATTTTTACTTACTATGGAGCGTTAGTAACTCAACTATTACCATGGTAAAAATATGTAATTTATAGTTATGAAGTAGACCCTATGCACGGATTGGTTTGGGTCCACATGCAAATCAATAATCATTCTTTTGGGATAATCAATGTTTATACTCCCAATGATGTGCTGGAGAGATATGATCTTTGGCAATGGACAGTTGAATCATTACCACCTACCACATGATATATGTGTGGGGATTATAATATGCTTAAAGTGGCCTCTAACAAAGAAGGAACTTGACCTTTTTGATGGACAACTGGTGAGAGTGGGGCTTGGTTCTAAGTGCATAGTAAATTAGCCATTTTTTATCACAATACCAACTATCACCATTCACATGCAATTTGGCATACTAGATATAATTCTTTGGCCTATTATGAAAAAGTTGTTAAATGCATTGATCATGCCATAATCTCCACTCAATATTTTTTCTCATTCGGAGATGAGAAAATTTTTCAGTTTCTTTATTTCCTAATTTCACTTTGTTAGACTATTTTCCTATAAATTTTAGAATTGAATGGTAGAGTGTTTTGACACATTCCTTTCAGACACAGTTTTTTATCAACACGTACTTATTGAGTCATCCTCCTATGCTATCCCACATTCAATGACTTCAGAATGTGGAACCTAGGATCACTCAGCTAATCGGCTAGATTGCATGGTGTTATTCATCGTACTACTATATTCCTTTGTTTTTTACAAGAGAGAGCTAGCCAATTTCTTCTAGTGGTCTTATGATTATATTACTAAGGAATTGCATGCTGCTACAAATAGTTTTTCAGCATATCCTTTTAGCATAGAATCATAATTAAAGGTGGCTACTATCCATCGTCAAAAGTAGATTGCTGATAGTTATGCTACTAGAGGTGCTCAAATTAAAGTGCATATGCACTAGTTAAAAGTTGATTATCAAGATAGAAATTATTTCTATTCTTTTATATGACCTCTACATTCATCTCCAGATATTAAAAAATTCAAAGAAGGCAATTGAGTTCTTAATTATCTTAAAGATATTTTTTAGGCCTTTGTTAACCGTTATAAGAAGGTATTCACTTCGCAAGAAACGTCACCAGCAAGTCATTATGTCTTGGAAAAGTGCCTTGCAGCTATTCCCTCCAGTTTATCTGATTTATGAAGAGCCTTATGTGATCAATTATTGATCATTGAAGACCTCAATGAAGCTTATTTCTCCATGACAAATGACAAATCATCAAGATACGATGGCTTCCCCTGTCAATTCTATAGAACACTTTGGCCATGTGTGTTTTCTAATTTAAATAATATTTATCTAGAAGATGACTATTTTTTTATTATCTCCCCTCATTGTTATATGAAGGAATTGGAACCTATGACCAAGCCCTGATACCACTTGTTACAAGTGTAGTTCTTTTTTCACCGAAAGACCTACCTATCAATTCCAGATACAACCTCTAGACTTAGAGAATCTACAGGAGGGGTGGTGTAGGAGCACCTAGGTAGGCTAGAGGATAAATTTAAACCTAGGGCTTCTTTATTTTTTGGGATTGTATTCATTCTAGACAAACCACTAGGATAATAAGGGGACATCTTGTTCCTAGTGTGTAGGGAGTTAGTAGGAGGATATTGTACAAGTTGAGAAATCCAACTTCACAGCTCACCAAGAACACCTGCATGCAAATACCTAATGCTGAATGGAAACCACAAAGATAGAAACCTTGGAAAATCTCAGCAGAGTGAGAGGAAAAATATATTTCCCAAAAAGTGAAGTACAATAATTACAAAAGCGGCATATAAGGTAAGAAACCCTAAAGCTAGAGAAAGCTAGGTTTGTGCATTAATAATTAATAAACATATTAATTATTATGCACCTACAAATGACAAGCTTAAGTGAATGGAATAATAGTGAGCTTTAATAATTAAACCAAAGTGATTTAATTATAAAGACATATATACTATTACTCTAACACCCCACCTTAAGTGAAGCTCAGGAGGAAGCTAACCTAGCACAACTATGAAAGCAAACGAAATGGGTCCCGCCAACAAGGCCTGATCAGGTACCCAACTACAAAGAAATCTCTGTAAAATGGGGAAATAGAGAAAACCCAGTGGTAAAAACTCTACCCCAAAAAGAGATACAACAACATGCTAAAAAAAACATGAAGGAAGGAAGGCCTCAACAAGACCCCCCAAGGACAACTTCCGTCGCCCAAAGCATAGAACACAACTGAAGGTAGCGTGGAGATGCAAAGGGTTTGGTGAAGATGTCAGCAACTTGCATGTCAGTGGGAATGTACTCCAAAGAGAGAACACCATCCTGAATCTGCTGATATATGAAATGCATATGAAGCTCAATGTGTTTAGTGCACTGATGCTTCACCAGGTTGCAGGAAATGTGAATAGCACTCTGATTATCACACCACAGAAGAGTGGGACGATCAGGAGGAAAACAAAACTCAATCATCAACTGTCGAAGCCAAATAATCTCTTGACTAGAATGCACTGCCACTCTATACTCAGCCTCTATAGATGAAAGTGCTCAAGCATTTTGCTTCTTGCATGACCATGTGATAAGACCAAAGCCAAGACAAAAGACAAAGCTAGAGACCTTTCTGTCCATTTAGGTCCAATAGGGTGTTTTTGGAATTTTGAGACAAAATGAGCCAAACAAGGGAATAGAGGTCCTATTTGATGTTATTTCATCATATTTGGTGGATTGGACAACTTTGGACAAGTTTAGACCAAGTGTAGATACCATAACTAAAAGTTGCAAAAAGTTGTCAATATTGTCATTGACAACTTTTATGACAAGAATGCATTTTCGGCGGAATTGGTTATATAACTGTCTGAAACCAATTAATTATTGTAGGGTTAAACTATATAATATTATCCTTGAGATGTGTGAAGGGTTGGGAAGTTGAAGAAATTTTGTGTACAGACTGTGTATGTTAATAACAGTGATTGTTAAGGTGTTTTGAGGTGATCTGATAGTTTAATGGATTGAATCCAATTCTATGAGGATTGTTTTGAGTAATGTAGGTTGATAGAAGATTATTTTTTTATTAGTTTGTTTGATCAAATAGTTTTATTTTCTGGTTTAAATTCTTTTTTTTTCAACAGTATCGTTGTCCTCAACTAAGCATTATGAACAAATGGGGTGTTAACTCCATTTTCCACCATGGAACTTCCACAGGCCTTTGTATTATGAGAGTAGAATCCATGTACATTGTGTACAGAGTAGGAAGGGCCTAGGAGGTTATGGCAGCCATTTTTAAGGTGATGCCATAGGCGAGCTAGAGTTGCATGGCTAGGGATCACCAGTGATTGCAGATCTTGCTAGAGGGATTGAAAGCATTAATACCTTCAATAAGTGGATGTAGGAAAGTAGGTGAGTCAATGAAGAACCCTCAAATTACATGATGAGTTTGGAGGAATTATTTTTCTAGCCAAGAAGTTCCATTTCTTGTGCAGACAGTGACAAAGACCTAAAACCCTAAATTTTAGATATGAATATAGGAGGTACTGTATGAACACCTATGAGAGCCAAGACCTATAAAATCCTTAGGTTATTGAAAAAGGCTATCAGGATATGATGTTTTATTTCATATTTGTTTGGAGGCTTTAAGAGCTATTGCAGAAAAAGAGCCTAATTAGACCTAAATCTTGTAGCCCTCTTTTGGGTAGAATTGCCTCAGTATTTGGAACTCATTTAGGGTTACACTTCCAAGTAAGGTTGTGGACATTGAAATTGGTCCTCTTAACAATATTTAAGAATAACTTTCTATTTGGGAATGTTTGGGATCCATTTGGATCAGATTGTGCAAATGGAGCAAGAAAGACCAATTTGGGCCTAGGTGAGAGCATGATGAGTTGGTATTCTACATTATTGGTGTTCACTAGTTGAAAGCATTAGGTTCTTATAAGAAGAAACCTAAGGAGACTAGGGTTACTGAAAGAACCCTAGTAGGTCAGAGAATTGGCCCAGGAGACCCTAGAGGAGGTCTTAGAAAGAAGAAAGACTAGTTCTACATCATAGTGGTATAAGAGCAAGTTGAGAAACTTGGGAAGATTGGTTTATGTCAGAAGTGGAATCTTGTGGTTGTACAAAGATGGTGACAAATGAAGCATTAGCCAAGGACATGGAAGAGAAAAAGGAGAAAAATAGACTTGTTGAGGGTACCTTAGAGGCAATGAGGATAAATATGGAAGAACTAGCATAAGCTACTAGGAAGAAAGACTTTGAAGCTAAAACCAGTAGGGTCAGAAGAAGATTGAAGAGGAAGACTTCATCCCCAAACCAGATCCATTATTGAATGAGGAACCTATCTTGAAGGCCATAAATGCATTAAGTGGCAAAGCCTTGGAAGGAATACCCTTGTTTGGAGGAAAAATGGATATTGAGACAATCATGGACTAGATTGAAGCAATGGAGAATCACATCGAGTGTGAGGGGATAAGTGAAGCCCAAAAGATCAAAGTGGCCAAGTCTAGACTTAGAGGGTCATCTTTGACTTGGTGGTTATACCTTCAGGATGAGAGGGTAAGTATGGGAAAGTAACCAATAGAAAATTGAAATGCTATGGTAACCAAATTGAAGGAGAGTTATCTTCCAGAGGATTATGAAATCCAACTTCATAGGAAGAGACAAAACTTGAAATAAAAAGACCTAGATGTGGCCTCATATACCAAAGAGTTCTAGAGATTGTGTCTTAGGTCTAAATTGTAAGAAGAAGAGCCAAACAAAGTGGCTAGATACTTGGGTGGATTTAAGTGGAACATCCAAGAGGAGATTAGCCTATGGACACCTACCACTATTCAAAAGTGTCATAAATTGGCTATAAAGTTGGAAGAAAAGAATAAGAAGAAAGGGGATTCTACCTTAAAGAAACAAAAATAACAATAGAGGCAGAGGGAGAAACCAGAGGATTCAAAGAGGAGGCTACCAAGGCAGGGGAAGTGAACAAACATCCCAAGGAGAGAACAAGTTGACACAGAAGCAGACTTAAAGCAGTTCAAGAGGAGGTTATAATAGAGGCAAAGGTAATCATGGTGGCCCTACCAGGGGAAGAGGAGGTAGGAGTAGTTCTTATTTTGCAACCATGAAATATTATTATTGTGGGCTATTAGGCCATCCAACCTATAGATGTCCAGACAAACCTTTTGCAGCAAATAGTGATAAGAGGATAGAATATGCACATGAGGACACTTCAAGTGTCAAAACCCCTTAGGTAGACCATCTAGACTCAGAGATGGGTAATAAAGTAGTTTTTAGAAGGGTACTAATAAGGCAACCAATCAAGGATGAGCCTAAACATAGGAGGGCATTGTTTAGAATCAGATGTAAGATCCTTGGAAAGGTATGTAAGGTGATTGTGGACTCTAGATCCATAGATAACATCATTTTAGAGGAGGTAGTAGTAAAGATTAAGCTAGCCAAGATATCCCGTGTGAATCCTTATAAGGTGACATAGCTCAACAAAGGCAACAGTGTGCTGGTCAATGAGCAAAGATGGGTAGAGTTCTCAATAGAAGGGTACAATGACAGATTTGTTTTTGACATCCTACCAATGGATGCTTTCCATTTTCTTCTTGGGAGGCATTTGAAATTTTATAACGGAGTAGGGTACGATGGGAAGGAGAACTCTATCACATTGAAGAAAGGAGGGAAGACTTTCAAAATTCATTCATTACTAGAGGATGAAGAACCACAAACCAAAACTCCTAGTGTTATGTTATGCAATGGAAAGGAGTTTGTAAAAGCCATTAAGGGTGATGAGAGCAATGGGTATGCCATTATGTTGAAGCCCAAGGAAGAAGAAGGATCAGTAAAGGAGCCATTAGCAATGGAGGTGCAAGAATTGCTTGAGAAGTACAAGGACATGGTGAGTGATGGCACTCCTGCAACCCTACCACCTAAGAAGGTTATAAGTCATCAAATGGACTTCAGGATAGGGGCATCCTTGCCCAACCAAGCAGCATACAAGTTGACTCTAGAGAAGAACTTGGAGGTAGCTAGACAGGTGCAGGAACTCTTGGATTAAGGCTTGATCAAGGAGAGTATTAGCCCTTATGCAGTCCTGATTGTTTTGGCATCCAAGAAGGGGGGAAAGTGGAGATTATGCATAGACTCAAGGGATATAAAAAAAATCACTATAAGGTATAGATTACCTATACCTAGGATAGATAATCTTATGGACTACCTAGGAGGGGAAATGTACTTTACAAAGTTGGATTTGAAGAGTGGTTATCACCAAATCAGGGTGAAGGAAGGTGATGAATGGAAAATGAAATTCAAGACAATAGATGGGTTATATGAATGGTTGGTTATGCCATTTAGCATCTCTTATGCTCCAAGCACATTCATGAGGCTCATGAATGAAGTCCTCAAGGACTTCATAGGGAGGTTTGTGGTGGTATTTCTTAATGATATACTAATATTTAGAAAGACAAGAGATGAGAATATCAGACATGTTGATGCAGTCTTGAAAAGGTTACATGAGGATAAATTAGCTATTAACCTTGAAAAGTGTGGGTTCTTCAAGAAAGAACTAGTTTACTTGGGCTTTGTAGTGTCCAAGGGGTATTTGAAGATGGACAAAGACAAATTTTCTGCTATCCTAAACTGGCCTCCACCTAGCACAGCCATCGAGGTAAGGAGTTTTCATGGCCTTGCCCAATTTTATAGGAAGTTTATTTGAAATTTCAATGGGATATGTGCACCTTTGATGGATACTATAAGGGGTGGGGTCAAAACTAAGTTCAGATGGACAGTAGAAGTAGGGAAAGCTTTTGAGTTTTTGTAGAAACAAGTGGCAACTCAACCAATCCTACAATTTCCAAGCTTTGAGAAGTTGTTTACCATTGAGTACAACACTAGTGGAATGATAGTAGGGGGTGTATTGATTCAAGAGGGAAGACCAATTGCCTTCTTTAGTGAGAAACTGAATGAGGTTAAGAAGAAGTATTCTTCTTATGATTTGTAACTATATGCCTTAGTCCAATCTTTGAGAAAATGGAGGCACTATCTATTTCTGAAGGAGTTTGTGGTATTTACTAAGAATCAGGCTCTTAGTTACATCAACACTCAAGAAAAGATAAGAAATAGGCATTTGAAGTGGATGGAGTACTTGCAGGCATTCACTTTTACTATAAATCACAAGAAGGGTCAACTTAATAAGGTGGCAAATGCCTTAAGTAGGAGGTTGTTGATAGTGCAAGAAGTCCACTTGAATAGCATTGGGATTAATAGTTTTAGAGATCTATACAAATCAGATGAGGATTTTGGTGAGGCCTATAAGGTATGTGTTGATATTGAAAATCATTTTCATAGCAAGTTCTATGATTTTACTTTACAAAATGGGTTGTTATTCAAGGGCAATTAGTTGTGTGTACCTAAAGGGTTAATGAGGATGAAACTCATCCAAGAGAAGCATAATGGTTCTCTAAGTGGTCATTTTGGTAAGGATAAGACCTTGGAACTAGTCTAAAGGTTCTACCATTGGCCAAAGTTGGTAAATATGTCACCAACTATGTGGAGAAGTGTGTTGTCTGCATGAAGGAAAAAGGAGGAATGAGTAATACAGAATTGTATCAGCCTCTACCAGTCCCTAACATGCCATGGGAGTGTGTGAGTATGGATTCTAATGTGGGCTTACCCAAAACCAAATACGGGTATGATTGCATTTATGTAGTTGTTGATAAATTTAGTAAAATGGGGCATTTTATCCCATCTAAAACTACTAATGATGCTAGACACATTGCTTATCTATTTTTCAAAGAGGTTGTGAGGATCCATGGTCTCCCTTTTAGTATAGTCTCTGATAGGGATGTGAAATTTATGAGCTATTTTTGGCAAACATTATGGACAAGATTGGGCACTAACCTATCTTTTGGTTCAGTTTACCACCCTCAAAATGATGGCCAAACTGAGGTGGTAAATAGGGTGTTGGGTAACCTATTGAGGTGCCTAACTAAGGAGTATGGGAAGACTTGGGATGTGGTCATTCCCCAAGAAGAATATGCTTACAGTGATAGAAAGAATAGAATGACAAGAAAGAGCCCATTTGAGGTTGTTTATGGCATGCACCCTAAGGGTGTTCATGAGCTTAGGGATCTTGGGGGAATGGAGTACATAAGTGGCCATGCAGAGGACTTCACCCATACCATGAAAGAGATACAAGACCAAGTAAAGCAATAGATCCAAGATAGTCAACATAAGTTGAAAGCCAAAGTTGATAAGAAGAGGAAGGATGTTTAGTTTGAAGTAGGTGACTATGTCATGATCCACTTGAGAAAATCAAGGCTATAGTAGGGTTTCCCTACCAAGCTGCAGATGAAGAGGGTGGGACCTTGCAAAATCTTGGCAAAATATGGGGCTAATGCCTATAAAGTGGATTTACCATTAGACTTGAGCATATCGCTAGTATTTAATGTTCAAGACTTTATCCATTTAGAGGTTAGATGGATGAGATCAATCCAAATAGTGAGGGGGTCAGTGATGATGTGGAAGTTATTTCCTTACCTCAAAAGTTTTAGATGGTGGCTGACAAAGTTCTCGACACTCGGGTTAAGAAGACTACTAGACATAAAGTCTACATGGAGCATTTGATTCAGTGGAAGGATAGGCCAGAGTCAGAGGCTTCCTGGATTGTAGAAGTAGACTTCAAGAAGGTAGGCATTTTAGAGGATCTTTTGTCCACATGAGTGACTTAGCTTATCCTTTTGGGGGATTATGGTGCAGGAGCACCTAGCTAGGCTAGAGGATGCATTGAAACCTAAGGCTTCTTTATGTTTTTGGCTTGTAGTGGTTCTAGCGAGATCACTAGGTTAATAAGGGAACATCTTGTTCCTAGTGTATAGGGAGTTAGTAGGAGGATGTGTCTTATTAGGTCTTTAGAGACCTTTGTGTCCATTTAGGTCCAATACTGTGTTCTTGGCATTTTGTGAAAAAATGAGCCAAACAAGGGAATAGAGGTCCTATTTGATGTTATTTCATCATATTTGGTGTATTGGACAACTTTGGACAAGTTTAGACCAAGTGTAGACACCATAGCTAAAACTTGCAAAAAGTTGTCAATGTTGTCAATGACAACATTAACAACTTTTATGACAAGAATGCATTTTCAGTGGAATTGGTTAGATAACTATTTGAAACTGCTGAATTGGTGTGTGGGTCAACTATATAAGATCATCCTTGAGATGTTTTAAGGGTTGGCAAGTTGAAGAAATTTTGTGTATGGACTGTGTATGTCGATAACAGTGACTATTAAGGTATTTTGAGGTGATCTGTTAGTTTAATGGATTGAATCCGATTCTATGATAATTGTTTTTATTAATGTAGGTTGATAGAAGATTTTGTGTGATATTAGTTTGTTTGATCAAATAGTTTTAGTTGATTTTTTAAATTCTTTTCTTTTAAGCACTATCGTTGTCCTTAACTAAGCACTGTGAACAAATGGGGTTTTAACTCCATTTCCACTGTGACACTTGCACAAGATTTTGGATTATGATATTAAACTCCATGTAAATTGTGTACAGAGTAGGAGGGGCCCAAGAAGTTAAGGCAGCAATTTTTAAGGTGATTCCCTAGGCGAGCCAGAGTGGCATGGCTAGGGATGACCAGTGGTTTCAGAGATTGCTAGAGGGATTGAAAGCATTCATAGCTTCAATCAGTGGATGTGGGAAGGTAGGTGATTCAATGAAGAACCCTCAACTTAGAGGATGAGTTTGGAGGAGTTCTTTTTGTAGCCAAGAAGTTCTATTTCTTGTGCATACAGTGACAAAGACCTAAAACCCTGAATTTTAGGCATGAATATAGGAGGTATTATACGAACACCTCTAAGAGCCAAGACCTAGAAAATACTTAGGTTCTTGAAAAAGGGTATCAAGATATGAAGCTTGATTTCATACTTTTTTGGAGGTTTTAAGAGTTATTCCAGAAAAAGAGCCCAATTAGGCCTAAAGCTTATAGCCCTCTTTTAGGTAAAATTGCCTTGGAATTTCAAACTCATTTAGGGTTACACTTCCAAGTAAGGTTGGGGACATTGAAATTGGTCCTCTTAACAATATTGAAGACTACCTTTCCATTTGGAAATGTTTGGGATCCATTTGGATCAGATTGTGAAGATGGAGCAAGAAAGACCAATTTGGGTCTAGGTGAGAGCATGAAGAGTTGGTATTCTACTTTGTTGGTGTTCACTAGTTGAAAGTGTTAGGTTCTTGTGAGAAGAAACCTAAGCATCCTAGGGTTACTAAAAGAACCCTAGTAGGTCAGAGAATTGGTCTAGGAGACCCTAGAGGAGGTCTTAGAAAGAAGCAAGAGTAGTGCTACATCAAGGGGTTTAGTCCCTTGTCATCAATTTCGAGGGGAGCACTAATGATTTTCCCAACTCATGGAGTGGGATGTGTATTCACAACATAATATCATTTTCATTAATCTTGATTCTTCCAAAGCATATGATTGTAGTGAATGGCCTTTTTTATCCATTCTTAAAGCTTTAGGGTTTCACCCTCACTTTGTCCACTTTGTTCAAATGATATTTTTTTATGCCTCTACTTGTATCACCATTAATGATCATAAATCTTAATCTTTTGGTCTATTCAGATGTATCTACCAAGGCTTCCCTCTGTCCTCATCTTTGTATATCCTTTTTGTAGAAGGTTTTGGGTATTTTCTTGCCTCTTCTATTTAAGTAGGTCAAATTAGGAGTATTTCTCTCCCAGAGAGAACCGCCTAACATTTTAATGGGAATTTTGCAGACGACTCTTCTTACTTTAATTGAAGATAATAAAAATGTCCACAATTCTCATTGGAAAACCTTTTATTTGGCCTCTAGTTCTCTCATTCAATGGCACAAATCCCTCTTTTATTAACAATCATTCCGACCTACCCCAGCTTGGTTGCTCTAGTTTGGATGGAAATGGATACAACATAGTGAAGTTTTCTACTTTCTAGGAATACCTTTGGCCCTTCATGACTTGACAGTTAAGCTTTGGAATGTCGTTCTTTATAAAATAAACAAGAAGCTTTCATATTGGTCAAAAAAGCCTCTTCCCTTAGTAGATAAATTGAAAATTTTCTCCAAAGTCATGGCAACTACTCATGTTTTCTATTCTTCATGTTGGGTAGCTTCAAAAACATCCTACAATATGCTTGAAAAAATAATGTGTGATTTTCTCTTGGCCTCATATGTAAAAAAAAAAATGGATTTGATGGGCTCACTTGGGAATATTATGGTCTTCCCAAAGACTCTAGAGGTTTAGGACTCATTTCAAGCCAGAAACAAAGTCTTTCCTTATGCGTAAAATGGGTGATTAGAGTCGTTTCACAAAAGGAGGCTTCCAAAATTCTCCCTTAACATTACATTTAATTTGAGTTTATACTTCATCATGCAACATGGAAGGGGATTGGTTTTTGGACCCTCCAACTCATGAGGGAGCTAGTGCAAATCTAATGCTCTCTTTTGCTAAAATCATTTGGCGTGTCTAGGAAGCAACAAAACCTCGGCTTCACTAGGATGGTGCTAAATTACGTGATGGCCTATCTTTTAACCATCATAATCCCCAGTGGTCTCTATTGGCCTACGTTCAAGTCCTTCCTTTTGCTCATCTCCCAGGCATCCATCCTATTGAATTTCATAAGAGAGGCTTTAGGACCCCTTGAGACCTCTTTTCCATACTCATAATCAGTTTACGCACATGGGAGGATTTGTGAGTTCAATTTAGACTGACTTGTCGAGATTGTCAAACTTTTGATCTGCTGATGTAAGCTTTTGCTATACAGTTATTGCACAAAATTGGTATTTATCCCATCAGGCCTCTATGAAAAGATTGGAGATAGTGCTCACAGATAGAACTTTATAGATATAAATCATGTGTGGAATATGGATGGCTCTCACCTCATTTTCCTATACTCGATATTTTGAACTAGTATTGGCATATATAGTCCTCACATTCAACTTGGAGAATGTGGTTTGCTACTATTTTTTCTACTATCACAAAACCTAAAATAACTCAATTTGCTCGTGTATTCTTTTCCAAGGCTTTTCTTTAGGCTCTCATATCCACCATTTGGTAATACCAGACCCTCGATGTCTTATTTATGGCCAACCTGAATCTTTTCTCCATATAATATAGTTTTGTAGAAGGGCTCAACATTATTAGGTGTGAATTCATGATTTCTTTAGTCCCTTTCAACCTATTTTTTTTTGTCTTGTAATATGGTTGTTTTGGGAGATTCCCCTATTTTTCCTTCTCATTTTCTCCAGCTCTCACATACTTTCAAGATGTAAATCTTTTTTTCTATTTGAAAGGATAGGAATGAAGCTATATTTGCACATGCTCGTATTTACATTTTTGTTTCTCTTTTAGCTAAAGCATGTATTTGTAATAATTTGATGTTACACATTCAAGTACAAGCTTATAAGGTGGCCCACTTACAAGATCTTTGGCAACATTGGGGTAATGCCCCTTGTATGGTTTCCAGACTGCCTCCAGATGGCTTAGTTTTTTGTGACCATTTACCATCCCATGGCTCCCAATGCAGTTGTAGCTCTTCTGTGAGGTGTTCACACACACTACATTCATAGGTTCCTCAATGC
>MU224495.1:775554-786921 GCA_018584345.1 Thuja plicata
AACTTCTATTTTGGTTCAAATATGAACACTGTATTAATAACAACATTATTTAATGGATGCATATATCGCTATCATAAAATGTAACTCATGTTTGATAGTATATGCACATTCTCTTTTCATTGTTTTCATAAGTAGATGTCACTGTATTGTTTTCCTTATCTCATCCAGAGGCATTATGTATCCAAACAACATTGTTATGATACATGTTTAATGCCAATAGTTTATACATATGTTTCTCATCTTGACCCAACATAGTTGGTTATTTCTCCACATAAGATTGTTTGCTTAATGCACATTTTATAAAAGCATTTAAATACACCGTTACTCCAATTTTTGCACATTGTTTTTCATGTGTAGCTCATATGCAGATTATTAACATTGTTATATATCTTCATTTTTTGCAAACCATACTATTATGTAAACATAGACAACAAAATTTGGATAACATGAGACTACTAATAACATGATTGATTGTTAAGCATGTATTTTCCATAATTGACTCTGATTCACATGTCTTTTATGCATTTATATACTTACAGTAACAACATTACTTTCAATTAATCTTTCATGATGACAATAAACATTTCACCTCTATTTCTGCATCTCTCTTTTCAGGACCCTTTATTGGCCACATGTCTCCTGTAAAATCATTGTATCATTCTTTATGCATTGTATCCTCCTCTTTTGTGTCTGTGTGAACTGTAACCTCTTGTGATGCACACAACTTTCTTGTATGTAATGCCTTATGTGAAGTTTAAGAATGGGTTCGTGACACTCACTGCATTTCTTTTGTTATCTACATTTAGTTACTTGTTCACCTATTGCACACATATCACTAATCAACCTGTTAGGTCAGCAAACAAAATGAGCCAATTAATGTTTGTGTGTGAGTCTCATATGAGATGACATTAATTAATGAATGTAGGCTGGTTTGTTTGTGTTTGTTGACCTAACAGCCTGATGTCATTCTAAAAAGGTTTCTTAGATAGAAACACTAAGTCCCTTTGATTCAGATATCTGGCTTTGAACATAAGAACAAAATACATCCAAATGACCATTAATAGTAAAAGGTTTCATGTTTGAAAACAGGTCCCTTTAATAATATCTTTCATTTAGTGTGGATGCACATTTCCTTGTTACATTGAATTTACGAGATACATATGCAACTTTGAAAGAATTGATTGTAGTTGTATGTTGTTTGTGTTTCATGCATTGCTTAGATCTAGCTGGATTGATGCAGAGTGCACTGCAAGAAGACTTGATGAGACCCAACACCTAATTACTCCTCCAAGCTTCCAATTGGATTATTCTCAATCCACACAAATCTCCCTAGGAAGTCTCCTTACTCAACCAAGGGGTCAGTAGGTTCCCTTTTATCTTTTTCGTATCCTTAAAATCAAATCCTAGAATCTATTAACCTCTCCTTTAGGGAGACTTTCCCTAAACCATTCAATAAGCCGTAAAACATCATGAGTGGGTTCAAAAATCCACTCTAATGGATTAAATGCTCTCAATAGACCCTAGAGACAAATAATCCACCATTATTTAGGTCATTAATTCTCAAAGTTTGTTGAATCCTAAATAGCCAAGGATTCCTTGTAGCCCTAACTAGCGAGGTTTTGGGACTTAACTTTTGGTGATAGAGGGATGTATGAAAACTAAATAGGTTTCTAGACATCCTTTATGGATCTTGTAAGATCCCCAAAGCCTGGACACCTCAATCTACTCCTGCACTCCTAAACACTCACAAAACACACAGACACAATTAGCAAGTTTAGGCTTGGTTTGTTAGGCAAGTAGTATAAGGTGGGTTCATAGATGAAATCCATTTCCTTGGATGGATTCCTCTACTCCAATTTAGTCTAGTAACACCTCTAGTTTGTTCCATAACCTCATATACAATACATGCATGTGACTATTCCAAATAACTAGGCTAATTACATAGGGATAATTAGCCTAGGGCTTGATGTTAAAAATATTAGGACTAAGAGTGAGAGCCCAAGCTTCTCGATTATTTAAGACCATGATCCTAACTAGTTCTTTCCAAGTGGCTAAGGAGATCCACTACATAAAAATCTTGTTTGGATCACATCTTTGAAACTGGCCTAATATCACCTTGGTTTCTCAGACAACGAGAATAAAAAATCAATAACTTTGCACTCACATAAAAAAATGACCTCAGACCAACTATAAATGTTAGAAAAATGAAAGCATTTTAAGTTTCTGTAACTATATCTTCAATGCCAATCTGTACCAAGCCGTACCATACAAATATGACTCAAAATACTCTTCTATTTCCTTGCAAAAACATCAAACTTTGTACACATTGTGTTCTCCACTGCATGGGAGGCATCCTCTCCTCTAATATGATCATCCAAGAATTTTAGAAGCTTCAGAAGGTGGGTGAGGTTGGTTACAAAAGAGCTGTCTTATCTTTAGCAATAATTTGTAAAAGTTGCTCATGCAACATTTTGCAAAAAGCAACTTTTTTTGCAATAAGTGACAGAGTTGCTAATTTTGGTAAAATCCAATCTTTCCAACCTCCCAAGGTGTTAGAGGTATATCCCATGACTAGGATCTAAACTAAAGAATTTAAAGCATACTTCTAAACTAGACACACAAATAACAACTAGCAAGATCTAACTAGGTTTCAGGAACGTAGGTTTATAATTTCACCTTAGGTCCTTCACCTTACATCAAAGACCTAAACAATAAACACACATAAGGGTGATCTCATGGATTCACCTTATTACAAACCTTAAAACATGCAAAACTAGGAGCTTTAGGAGGTGCCCTACACCATACTCCTTAGGAAAAAAAGAACTCAAGTCTCTTGAGTTGTGATTTCTTCAAGTGGATATCCTATCTTCAGAATGTCTTCAGGGTTCATCCAAGTTGTATCTTCAACTGGTTGATGTTTCCATTTAACCAAGTACTTGTAGTAGGTACCTCTCCTAGTTTTCTTGTTCACTCTCTTCTCTAGAATACCTTCAATGTCAGGAGGAGTTTCTTGTGGCATATGCTTGAGTGGTTGTAGTGTAGGGGGTTTGGAGTAACTCGAGGATTAGTTTTACTTTCTTCTCATTTGTAAGCATAGATGTCTGCAACATTGAAAATAGGTGATAAGCCAATGTGAGATGGTAGGTCAATTCTATAGGCATTGTTTCCACATTTCTTCAAAATTTTGGAAGGTCCAATCTTTTTCATCATCATTTTTTTGTTTTCCCTTTTGGTAGTCATTCCTTCTTGAGGTGGACCATCACCAAGTCTCCCACCTTGAACTGTAGTTCTCTTCTTTTTCTTGTGAGCATGGGCTTTTTAGTTCTCAGTGGTATGCTTCAATCTGGTCCACACCTGCTCATGGATATGCTTCATTGCCTCTACAAAATCCTCGAATAAGGAACTTACTTTCTCTATTTCTTTGATGTCCCTGAGTTCTAAGAATCCTCTAGGGTGGGTGCCATAGACAATATGAAATGGAGCTAGGCCAGTGCTCCTATTGACTGAATCATTGAATAAAAACTCTGCTTGTGCTTTGATGGTGTCCCAAGTGGCTCCATGGTCATGTATGAGGCATCTCAGAAGGTTTCCAAGGGACCTATTAATGACCTCTATCTGACCATTAGACTATGGATGATGAGAAGATGATAGAGAGACATTAGTGCCTAGTTTCTCCATAGTGTCCTCCAAAAGTGGCCTAAAAACTCAGGATCCCTGTCTGATATTATTGAAAGTTGTAATCCATGAAGTCTTACAACTTCTTTGAAGAACCATCTAGCTATGTGAGATGCATCATGATTTTTCCTACAAGGGATAAACTGGGCCATTTTAGAAAATATATCAACAACAACATAAATGCTATCAAATCAGACTTGGTCTTTGGAAGACCCAAGAAAAAATCCATACTTATTGAATCCCATGGTTTGGTAGGGATGGGTAAAGGAGTGTATAATACACCATTTGAAGTGTGTCCTTTGTCTTGTTGGAAAACTAAATAATTCTCCACAAAACCCCTAACCTCTATTTGTAGTCTAGGCCAGTAGTAAAATCTCCTAACCAACTCCAAAGTCTTGTCCACTCCAAAGTGACTAGCTAGGCTCCCAGAGTGTTTTTCTTTCATAATATTCTCCCTCATAGATCCTTTAGGGACACATAAATAACTTCCCTTGAAATGAAGACCATCTTGTACAAGAAACTTAGAGAAATCAGTATGGCATCTGTCTGACATTTCCATGCAAATCTGGTAAGCCTCTTTGAAATCTTCATCTTGGTTGTACATATCCTTCATTGCATGGACCCCAACACTCTCTAACTAGATGGTTTGAATGGTTAAATGTCTCCTGTTGAGGGCATCAAAAACTTTTTTCATAATTCCCTTTTTATGACTAATGGAGAATGTATAACACTGCAAGAACTCCATCCATTTCACATGTCTGTGATTGAGTTTCTCCTGCTTGTTTAGGAAACTAAGTGCATGGTTATTAGTGAAAACAAAAAATTCCTTGGGCGATAAATAATGCCTCCATTTCCTAAGTGACTAAATCATTGCATAAATTTCAAGAACATAAGTGGATTATTTTTGCTTAGCGTCATTGAGCTTCTCACTGAAAAAGGAAACAGGCCCACCTTCTTGGCTCAAGACTCCTCTAATGGCTTTGTTGCTTGCATCGCATTCAACTGTGAATACTTTATGAAAGTCTAGAAGAACTTTTATAGGTTGCTCTGCGATTTTTTTCTTTAGTAAATCAAAGGACTCATTAGCTTCATTAGTCCATAAAAACATGCATTTTATTCCACCTTTTATAGTGTTAATGATGGAAACACATATACCACTAAAGTTTCTGATGAATTTTATATAAAAGATAGGTAAGCCATGAAAAATATTTACCTCTGATGGAGTAGTAGGAGGTGGCCAATTGAGGATGGATTCAACTTTGGTGAGATCCATCTTTAGACTATTTTTGGAGATTACAAAACCCAAGAACACAAGTTCTTCTTGAAGGAATGTACACTTGTCTATATTGATTTTCAACTTCTCCTCATGGAGCTTCGTCATTACCATGTCCAAATGCTTGAGGTGTTCTTCCCTTCTCCTACTAAAGATCAAAATATCATCAAGGTATGCAACAACAATTTTTTTAAGAAAGGGCTTCAATACCTCATTCATCAATCTCATAAAAGTGCTTGGAGCATTGGAAAGGCCAAACTGTATCACAAGCCATTCATAAAGACCCTCTATAGTCTTAAATGTTGTTTTCCATTCATCTCCCCCTCTGATTCTTATTTGGTGATATCCACTTTTTAGATCTATCTTGGAATAGTAACTTGTACCCCCCAAACTGTCCATTAGATCCTCAATTCTAGGTATAGGAAACCTATATCTGATGGTTATCCTACTGATTGCCCTAGAATATGTACATAACCTCCATTTACCTTCTTTCTTAGGGGATAAGAGTGCAGGGACAACACAAGGACTTAGACTTTTCCTAATAAGGCCTTTTGACAATAATTCCTCAATCTACCTTGCTACCTCTTGATTCCATTAAGGGGTTAACTTATATGCTGCTTTATTGGGAAGAGTAGCCCCTGGTATGAATTCTATGTAGTGACTTATCTCTCTCTTAGATGGGAGAGACTCTGGTGTGTTTTCAGCAATGATGCCTTTGTATTGATCTAACAATGCTTTCACTTCTTTTGGGCCTACATCCCTAATGGGTTCTTGGACTTTAGACTCCTTCAAAGGCTCCTTTTTTGGTCTTACTACTATTTTATAACAAGGAGTATCCTTCTCTTTTAGGACTTTCATGAATTCTTTTTCCCCAATGTGTAAGACAATACTAGTATTATATTTCTCTTTCTCATAGTTAGGAAGTGGATTCATTACATATTCAATAGCATCTTTGGTTATAGTATAAAAATTAGATTTTCCATCATGCCTTGCATCTACGTCATACTACCAAGGCCTCAGTAATGACAAATGACATGCATCCATCTCTGTCATATCACATAGAACCCTGTCTGTATATTCTCCTATCTTGAAATCTATCCAAACTTGCTCATTTATAATGGTTTGCTTTTCTTTTTTCAACCAAGAAGCCTTATAAGGGAAAGGATGAGGGATAAAATTTAGTTTAAGCTTAGTGACTAAATCCCTAGAAGCAATATTATCAGTACAGCCAGAATCAACAATAACCTTGAATACCTTATTGTTCACCTTCCAACTTGTTCAGAATAATGACTACCTCTGAGGTGGTTTTTCCATAGTAGGTACTCTTAGGAGTGTCCTTTGCATCATCAAGCATTCTCCTCACTCTATATTTGTAGGTCTTGAATCTTCAGAGTGATATGAAGATACACTTTGGGTGTCATCCTCTTGGGTGAGTTGTACTCTTATGTCCCCTCCTTGTTTGTTGGTGCCACTCTTTTCAGGATGTCTAAAAGACTGGTGTCCCACTTGATTGCATCTAAAACACTTTCCAATGAAGACACTGGGCCCTCTTCCTCCAAACCTTCCCCTGTTGTTGGATCTTCTCCCTCTAAAATTATTCTTGTTATTATGTTCTCTCTTTGACTCATGGTGATTGAATTCTCCTTGACCTCTTTGGAAAGGCGCCCTACCATTAAATCTTCCTCTTCCTCTAAAATTGTTTCCTCTTCCTCTATTATTTTTTTCTCCCCTCCTCTTTTCTTTTTCTTCAATTTTGAGTGCCATTTGGAAACATGTGTGTACTGATTCAGGATTAAATAAGCTCATTTCACCTTGAATACTATATTTTAATCCATTGATGTACCTAGCAAGTTTGTGCTTTTCACTTCTAGGAACCCTGGCTTTCAAGGTCATTTTATGGAATTCCTCAGTATATCCACTCACATCAAGTTCCTTCTGCCTAATATTTTGAAAATTCTTGTGGGGGGTGATTTCGTAGTCTTTAGGTACAAATTGTTTCTTGACTTCCCCTAGCATCTTCTTCCATGTTGAGATAGGATTCCTTCCTTCTTCTACTCTTTCATTTTGTATAAAGTTCCACCAACTCAAGGCAAGACCTGTCATTCTGGATTATGCTACTCTGACCTTCTGATTTTCAGAGATGTTGTCATACTCAAAGTAATTCTCCAATGCTTCCACCCAATCCATGTATTCTTCAAGATCCATCTTCCCACAAAATATGGTCATGTCTGTCTTTTAATCTCTTCTTCCAACTCTTTCAAGAGATTCAAGAAGTTTTAACTGATATGTAGGCATATTCATTGTCTCATCATGTTCCTCTTCTTCTTCTTCTTCTTCTTCCTCTTCTTCTTCTTCTTCTTCTTCTCTTTCTTTCTCTATTTGGAGGTCTTTCAGCTTCCTTATCTCCTCTTCCATCCTTTTGTTGTTAGCTACTTGTTCCCTGAAAAATTTTCCCAATTCCACATTAGTGATTATAGTGGGGATTTCCTCTTCTACAAAGCTTTCTGTCCTCTCAGCCATTCTACACTCCTTCCAAGATCTTAGCAGGCTCTAATACCACCTGATGCAGAGTGCACTGCATGAAGACTTGATGAGCCTGAACACCTAATTACTCCTCCAAGATTCCAATTGGATTATTCTAAATCCACAAAAATCTCCCTAGGAAGTCTCCTATATCAACCAAGGGGTCAGTAGGTTCCCTTTTATCTTTTCCTTATCCTTCAAATAAAATCCTAGAATCTAGTAACCTCTCCTTTAGGGATACTTTCCCTAAACCATTCAATAAGCTGTAAAACTTCACTAGTGGGTTCAAAAATCCACTCTAATGGATTTAATTCCCTCAATAGACCCTAGAGACCAAGAAACCACCATTACTTTAGGTCGAGAAGTCTCAGAGTTTGTCGAATCCTAAATAGCCTAGGATTCCTTGTAGCCCTAACCAGCGAGGTTTTGGGACTTAACTTTTTGTGATAGAGGGATCAATGAAAGAAAAATAGGTTTGAAGAAACCCTTTATGGATCTTGTAAGATCCCCAAAGCCTTGACACCTCAATCTACTCCTTCACCCCTAAACACTCACAAAACACACAGACCTAATTAGTAGTTTTAGGCTTGGTTTGTTAGGAAAGTATTACAAGGTGGGTTCATAAGTGAAAGGCAGTGCCTTGGATGGATTCCTCTACCCCAATTTAGTCTAGAAACACCTCTAGTCTGATCCCCAAACTCATATACAATACATGCATATGACTGTTCCAAATAACTAGGCTAATTACATAGGGATAATTAGCCTAGGACTAGATGTTGAAAATATCAAAACTAAGAGTGAGAGCCCAAGCTTATGTATTATTCAAGACCATGATCCTAACTAGTTATTTCCAAGTGGCAAAGGAGATCCACTAGATAAAACTCTTGTTAGGATCACATCTTTGAGACTGGCCCAGTATCACCTTGGTTTCTCAGACAGCAAGAATGAAAAATTAATAACTTTGCACTCACTTAACAAAATGACCTCAAACCAACTGGAAATGTTAGAAAACTCAAAGAATTTTAAGTTTTTGTAACTGGATCTTCAATGCCAATCCATACCAGGCCATACCATACAAATATGACTCAAAATACTCTTTTATTTCCTTACAAAAACATCAAACTTCGTACACATTTTGTTCTCCTCTACATGAGAGGTATCCTCTCCTCTAATATGATCCTCTAAGCATTTCAAAATTTTTATAATGTGAGTCAGTTTAGTTACAAAAGAGTTGTCTTATCTAGAGCAATAATTTGTAAAAGTTGCTCGTGCAACATTTTACAAAAAGCAAATTTTTTGCAATAAGTGATAGAGTTGCTAATTTGGGTAAAAGCCAATCTTGTTGACCTCCCAAGGTGTGGGAGAGGTCTATCCCATGACTAGGACCTAAAATAAAGAGTTTAAAGCATACTTTTAAACTAGACACACAAATAACAACTAGCAAGGTCTAACTTTGTTTCATGCACATAGGTTTATCATTTCACCTTAGGTCCTTCACCTTACACCAAAGACCTAAACAAAAAACACACCCAAGGGTGATATCATGGATTCACCTTATTAGAAACCTTAAAACAAGTAAAAATAGGAGCTTCAGGAGGTGCCTTGCACCATGGATCTAACCCAATTTTCTCTCTCATGATGCAAGTGAATGACCCTAAAGACTTAATGAAGATGAAGACCTGAACCTGGAGACCTAAGACTTTATATAAAACTAGTTGACAACAACATACAATAAGGCAATGCATGGGACCCCTACTCCATACTTCTATCATGATTTCTATTCTACAATATATACTTTTTGATTGACATGAAATATGAAATATGAAAGGACACTTGTATACTACACTCAGTTTGAATGCACATTGTGATGATCAGTTATAAATTTGAAATTTTGAAATGTGATCAATACTTATAGTACAACAATGAAGTCTGATAATGAATGCAATGATGAAATGTTAATACACAGTACCTGAAAGTTAGTGTTAATTGGACCCTTAAAATGAAATCTTGTCCTATTTGTGTTTATTTTGATGTATACTATAATTTTGGGTAACAGTTAAATCTAAGAACAAATTACATAACTTGCAACTGTATTTAGATTATTAGCTTTATAATAATGTATTAAATATAACACTCAATAATGAATTATTCATAATTCTATGGTTACCCTTTCTTGATTCAAAGTACTACTACGATGAGTGGCCTCCTGAAAATCACAACCCTTGATTGAAAACCTTAGTATACCATTTATGCTCATGTTAGAGTCAGGTTCCTGTGGACAATTATTCTTGTAATATTGTTCTCACACATCATAAAAAAAACAATCTTCTTGTCACTTGAATTTGTAAAGATTAAGGAAATCATTCTAGAATTATTTATTAGTCACAATAGTTGATAATGAATTTCAAAATGGGTTCCGTATGTTTACTTGATCTTTGGATGAGATTTATGGTTAAGCATGTTTGATCTATGAAGCCTTAATGTCGCACTCTTGTAAACCCCAACTCAAAATGTAATTTGTGTTAAATGGATCATTCATGCTATTAAGAAAATAGATTCATATAAATAAATATTGATGAAATATAGATGAATAAATTTGAATCAAAATCTATACAAATGAGTTTTAATAAAAAATAAACGGGCCCTTGGTCTACTAGTGAAGTTGAATGATTCCAAATGAGCCCACCAACAATCAAGTCTTGTTGATTGAAAGGTTTTGACATCAAAATGGACGAGGTGAGGATTGTGCCCCCATTTTTTTTAAAAAAATTGATACCCTTGAGTACTTGGCTCTTAAACAAAGAGGTTTAATCCTATAGGCTTCTTATCTTGTATTAGTGACGTAAAATTACTTTGTGAAAGCCCTCATTGAGCTTGTGTACTTGCAGACTTCATACCCTGCTCAACTACCATACTCGTGTTCTGAACCTCCATTAAAAATTAAGACACCACTATTACTATTGATATTATAATATGATTACTATTCATACAAAAATTAATTGACCTTTATACTTTTCAATCAAGATTCTAGAAGAGTATGAAGTAGTAGAAAAATATTAGAGCATATGAAGAATCACAATATATTGTTGAATGAAATATAATTTTAAATTGAAAAAGGAAAAAAATAAACTTCCATGACTATCAT
Source organism: Thuja plicata (assembly GCA_018584345.1). NCBI lineage: Eukaryota > Viridiplantae > Streptophyta > Pinopsida > Cupressales > Cupressaceae > Thuja > Thuja plicata. The sequence goes on from MU224495.1 coordinate 786,171, forward strand.
AATATGATTAAGTTTTAACAAGTAGCAAGGGAATAAGAGAGAATAATACCCTTAAAATTAATGATATAAAATAAATATTAAGTGGGTTTAAAAGTGAGTGGAGGATAACATTCCGAGTATAAATCATTATTTAACATAGATTAAAGAAGGAAATGGATACTCTCAATCTCAGAAGTAGTGTAAAGTATTAGATTTAAGAACCTACTGTTCCAAACAACCTGCACCATATTTGGAGTTATTCCAAATAGTTGGGGATGAGGATGTTCTACTGATAGATTTTGTATATAAAGACAAGCACTCACTTAGTGCTTCCTACACTACTTAATTAATATAATACTAATTCAATGTTATTCTTTCAGTTATTATGAGGAAAAAAAATTAAAATTATTGAAAGATCACAATTAAACCAAAATAGGGACAAGACACTTCCACAAATTTGAATTACAGAGTGTAGTATACTTAGGCTATTCAATAATCAAACAAAACAAAATGAATGAGGTTTTATAGAAGTGGAAGTTTAAGTTAAAAGGTAGCATCGTCAATACACATTAATCTAGATTTGAACTGGTGATCTCGGGTTAAGGATAATATGTTATAAATTGATCATAATTAACATAAAATACCAAAAAAATATCTATATATTAAATTAATGTAGATTATCAAAGGAAATATCTATATGTTCTATTAAGATAGATTCCCAAATAAAAAATCTATAGGAAAAGTCATATAGGATTTTGGTAGACAAATTTTG
>MU224495.1:795238-815403 GCA_018584345.1 Thuja plicata
GGTGTTTATTTGTCTTGTAGCACTCTTCTTTTTTATCTTGATGGTAAAGTGTTGTGATATCAATTAGTTAGTTTTATTATTTCATTTTTTGGTTCTTGTTGGTTTCCCTTTGGTAACCATCCTTCTTTGTAATAGTGTTTGTGTATTCTAGAAAATGCACTTACCTTAATTAAAAAAACAACACAAAATTTATTATTCATTTTTATTTTGGGAACACGTGTACAATAACTTGTGTCTAAATTATTTTTATAGATATATTTTTGGATCGTATAATGTTCAAAATTTTAACTATATCTTATTTATAGGTAAATATAAATCTTTTGAGACTAACTAACTGAACTTGAGGGGATTCTCCATGTTGGTTTTGTTAAAGCTAGAGAAGTACTAGTACGGGAAAAATTCTCTAATATGTAAATGCTTCATTCTATAGAGTGACATCTAGGTGAAGTCAGTATTAAGTGGATTATTATTTCTAACAAGAGGATTTATCTTACCAACTAGTCATGAAATATAGGTGAACAAATATAACTAAAATAATTATTTAGTTAATTTGGAGGTTTAGGAATACCACCCCAACTTAGGCATTAGGGCTTAACAGTATTCTATCCTAACAATGGAAACCTTCTTGAGTTGTGGGTGGACTCTGATTAAGAAGGAGTCTCTAGATTCTAGGTCGGTTACTATTGTATTTGGGTATCAATAATCTACTGCTTTCTCCTGATTTTTTGGAAGAAAAAGGGAGAAATTTTAACTAAAACATTGAATGAATAAAACTTGAAAGGTGATACACCAAATAAGATTCAAATTATTCAAAGGTTAAAACTAACATTCACTTTGACATACCCTAATGTTTTCTGCAAAATCCTTCAGTGTCCAATACATAGGCTAACTTGAAGGTCACTATTAGGGATTTCACCACAAATAGTAATAATCCTATCAACAGACATGCAGATTCTGCAAAAGGTTATATCCTACAACCTAGAATAGGAATCAATACAATTCACTAATAAATGTTATAGAAATACTACACTTGAATGCAGAAGATTGAATAGGATTGATAACAAGAGATCATAACAAGATATATGAGACATGGGCAAGCTTTATTCTTATCAAATTCTCTAGGTAGTTACATGAATGAATCTCAGAATAATGGCAAGCAATACATTTATCCTCTTGCACAAAATCAATACTTAACATGAACTAAGTGGGTACAAAAATGTATAAAAAGGCTATAGGAACAAAATAGTTCACTAAAAGCTCTTCCCTCCAAATTCTGAACCCCCACCTAATGAAGCAAGAGCTCAGCTTTATAGCTCATAAAGCCAATTTTAAAAATCACTTCTCCCTCCAAAAACCCTCCAAAACAACAAGTTACTAATCCTAAGGCTTAATTAGTGCCCAAAATTAAGCCCTAAATTCAGCCCTAAAAATAGCCCCTTCAAAGTTGGTGTATGAAAGATTTACATCCTTCTACACAATTTACCAACTTATTACAAATATATTACAAGCTCATCCAAACCAGCCCCAAAAATGCATAAACCCTATTACATACATAACCCTATACGATGGCATAGAACCTAATTCCAACCGACACTATAGTCAACAACCCTAACAATTTGCAATAAACCTGACCCACAGTCAAGGTAACTCCAACCTAAGTCGATCACAGCTCATGACCGACATGACAATACCCACTGTGAAAAATATCCACCTGTCATGGCACTTAAATCTCTGTCATGGCATTGCTTGGGGAATGTCGAGGCATTGCAACTGATAGGGCATTGAATTGCTTTCTAAGTGGACTTGAATTTTTTTTTTAAACACTGCATACTATTTTCGCATCTCATTTGCATTTGGCTCTGAAGGCAAAGTTTAGGGTTTTCTATTGTGCTACCATGATTGTGGTTTGAATCTGGAACTTGATGCCATGATATATGGTGCTATATCTACAACTTGGACAAGCTAAGAAGCTTGGGCTTATTGCTGTGAACTTGGGTTTTTCATGAGTTAGAACACTGTATGCCATAAAATATGGCATTTTCTCTATAGATTTCTTTTGAAGAGCACTGGAGTTTTGGGTCTCTTTGCTTGAGTGTGGATGATGGAGAAGTCAGGCTCTGTGTAGATTGTGAGTCTTCACGATAGTTTTCTCTATATGGAAACACATGGCACCTATTTGAAACATGAAGATCTCGTGCTATTGGTGAAACTTCTTTAACTTCTTTTGAATCTTGAGCCATGACATATGACACTTTCTCTGTAGTGTTTAATTGGCTACGGGTTTGAGATCTCAGGTTGTCAATACATGTTTGAGCTTTTCTTTATACTTTAAGTTAACCATTGCAATTTTGGACTAAGTCTAAGATGTGGTTGAAAGATGTGGAGTTATGTTTTATGAACTGGGTCTTGAAACTTGGCATATTTCAGCCAAAGCTTCAGACTCATTCCAAGCTTATAGTGTACAACAAAGCTTGAAGAAGTGGGAGTCTAAACTTGGCCTTCATTCTTTCAAACTGGTCTACACCCGCGACACATGGCACTCTTCTACACTTGTTTCTCCATCATGTTTCACATGTGTAACACCAGATAAGTAACTCTTGACTCCTTTTCTATAGCTTTACTTGAAATATTTGCATTACTGTAGTTGACTACTGTGATATTTTGCATATTTAGTTCTTGGGTTTTAATAACTCCAATCTTTCTAGGTTCTTAAACTATTTAAATATCTAGAAGAAAATATAGTTACATTTTACTTTGAACACATTGTTATCTTTTGCAATACATATTAAGATCTTGATTGAAAAGATTTACATCTTTTGGTTGCAAATTTGGGCTTTCATTTACCTCTCTATTAATCCCTTCTTTGTAGCATAAAAATCATAGCTTCACCTTGATTTTTGTTATGTTTGTAACCATATGTAACTCCCACAGCTTATCCCACACATTTAGATGTAAACTTTGCTAAACATATGCAGGCAATCAATTTTTTACTGGGAGATGGACTCCAGTTTGTCTTCTATTGGCTCTGTCCAATGTCCTCTCTTGAAACATGACAATAATGTTTGAAGCACAAAATAGCTTCACACTGTTGAGGCCATCATTTTGAAATAAACATCTTATATGTTTAATCTGCAACATAATGTAATCCTTTAGTTTAACTTTTATTATTACTATTTCTTTGCATGAAATAGTATATAAATACATTGTTTATTTAATTTTATATAGATCATTACCCATGGGGTTCGAGCACGGGCTCGTGACTCCCATGAGTAATATAAATAACAAGAAACTCATCCAAACATGCACAATGTCACTCCTTTGCATCTCCTCGACACCATACTCAGAAAAGCACTATTTGTTTTAACCCCCAACAAAACATTATTGCAAACTGACACCATACATGGATACTGTCCTTTTTTTTTCTTGATTTACCTTTTCAAAACATGAGTCACCATAGCATCATTGACTTTCATAATTGTCTTCAAACATTAATACATAGATGTATACCACTTTACACCATACCCTACATGCACTGAAGTTCTATTTTGGTTCAAATATGAACACTATATTAATAACAACATTATTTAATGGATGCATATATCGCTATCATAAAATGTAACTCATGTTTGATAGTATATGCACATTATCTTTTCATTGTTTTCATAAGTAGATGTCACTGTATTGTTTTCCTTATCTCATCTAGAGACATTATGCATCCAAACAACATTGTTATGATACATGTTTAATGCAAACAATTTATACATATGTTTGTCATCTTGACCCAATATAGTTGGTTATTTCTACACATAAGATTGTTTGCTTAATGCACATTTTATAACAGCATTTAAATACACCGTTACTCATATTTTTGCACATTGTTTTTCATGTGTAGCTCATATGCAAATTATTAACACTATTATATATCTTCATTTTTTGCAAACCATATTGTTATGTAAACATAGACAAAAAAATTTGGATAAAATGAGACTGTTGATAACATGATTGATTGTTAAGCATGTATTTTCCATCATTGACTCTGATTCACATGTCTTTTCTGCATTTGTATACTTACAGTAACAACATTACTTTCAATTAATCTTGCATGATGACAATAAAAATTTCACCTCTATTTTTGCATCTCTCTTTTCAAGACCATTTATTGTCCATCTGTCTCTTGCAAAATCATTGTATCATTCTTTATGCATTGTATCCTCCTCTTTTGCATCTGTGTGAACTGTAACCTCTTGTGATGCACACAACTTTCTTGTATGTAATGCCTTATGTGAAGTTTAAGAATGGGCTTGTGACACTCACTGCATTTCTTTTGTTTTCTAGATTTAGTTACTTGTTCACCTATTGCACACATATCACTAATCAACTTGTTAGGTCAGCAAAAAAAATGAGCCAATTAATGTTTTTGTGTGACTGTCATATGAGATGACATTAATTCATGAATGTTGGCCGGTTTGTTTGTGTTTATTGATCTAATAGCTTGATGTCATTCTAAAAAGTTTTCTTAGATAGAAACATTAAGTCCCTTTGATTCAAATATCTGGCCTTGAACATAAGAAAAAAATACATCCAAATGACCATTAATAGTAAAAGGTTTCATGTTTGAAAACAAGTCCCTTTAATAATATCCTTCATTTACTATGGATGCACATTTCCTTGTTACATTTAATTTACTAGATAGATATGCAACTTTGAAAGAATTGATTGTAGTTGTATGTTGTTTGTGTTTCATGCATTGCTTAGATCCAGCTGGATTGATGTAGAGTGCACTGCAAGAAGACTTGATGAGACCCAACACCTAATTACTCCTCCAAGCTTCCAATTGGATTACTCTCAATCCACACAAATCTCCCTAGGAATTCTCCTTACTCAACCAAGGGGTCAGTAGGTTTCCTTTTATCTTTTTTGTATCCTTCAAATCAAACCCTAGAATCTAGTAACCTCTCCTTTAGGGAGACTTTCCCAAAACCATTGAATAAGTTGTAAAACTTCACCAAGGGGTTCAAAACTCCACTCTAAGGGATTTAATTCTCTCAATAGACCCTAGAGACGAAGAATCCACCATTATTTTATGTCATTAAGTCTCAGAGTTTGTCAAATCCTAAATAGCCAAGGATTCCTTGTAGCCCTAACCAATGAGGTTTTGGGACTTAAATTTTTGTGATAGAGGGAGCTATGAAAACTAAATTGGTTTCTAGACATCCTTTATAGAGATTTTAAGATCCCCAAAGCTTGGATAGCTCAATCTACTCTTGTACTCCTAAACACTCACAAAACACACAGACCTAATTAGCAATTTTAGGCTTGGTTTGTTAGGCAAGTAGTATAAGCTGGGTTCATAGATGAAATCCATTGCCTTGCAATGGATTCATCTACCCCAATTTTAGTCCAGAAACACCTCTGGTTTGAGCCCTAACCTCATATACAATACATGCATGTGACTGTTCCAAATAACTAGGCTAATTACATAGGGATAATTAGCCTAGGGCTTGATGTTAAAAATATCAGGACTAACAGTGAGAGCCCAAGCTTCTAGATTCTTCAAGACCATGATCCTAACTAGTTCTTTCCAAGTGGCTAAGGAGATCCACTGCATAAAAATCTTGTTAGGATCACATCTTTGAAACTAGCCCAATATCACCTTGGTTTATCAGACAACAAGAATAAAAAATCAATAACTTTGCACTCACTTAACAAAATGACCTCAAACCAACTGGAAATGTTAGAAAAATCAAAGAATTTTAATTTTTTGTAACTATATCTTCAATGCCAATCTGTACCAGGCTGTACCATACAAATATGACTCAAACTACTCTTCTATTTCCTTGCAAAAACATCAAACTTTGTACATACTATGTTCTCCTCTGCATGGGAGGAATCCTCTCCTCTAATATGATCATCCAAGCATTTTAGAAGCTTCAAAAGGTGGGTGAGGTCAGTTACAAAAGAGTTGTGTTATCTCTAGCAATAATTTGTAAAATTTGCTCATGCAACATTTTGCAAAAAACAACTTTTTTGCAATAAGTGACAGAGTTGCTAATTTGGGTAAAAGCCAATCTTGCTAACCTCCCAAGGTGTGTGAGGGGTCTATCCCATGACTAGGATCTAAACTAAATAATTTAAAGCATACTTCTAAACTAGACACACAAATAACAACTAGCAAGGTCTAACTAGGTTACAGGCACCTAGGTTTATAATTTCACCTTAGGTCCTTCACCTTACATGAAAGACCTAAACAAAAAACACACCCAAGGGTGATTTCATGGATTCACCTTAATACAAACCTTAAAAATTGCAAAACTAGGAGCTTTAGGAGGGGCCTCGCACCATACTCCTTAGGACCAAAGGAAATCAAGTCTCTTGAGTTGTGATTTATTCAAGTGGATATCCTATCATTAGAATGTCTTTAGGGTTCATCAAAGTTACATCTTCAACTAGTTGATGTTTCCATTTAACCAAGTACTTATAGTCGGTACCTCTCCTAGTTTTCTTGTTCACTCTCTTGTCTAGAATACCTTCAATCTCAGGAGGAGTTTCTTGTGGCATATCCTTGAGTGGGTGGAGTGTAGGGGGTTTGGAGTACTTGGATGCTTAGTTTTACTTTATTCTCCTTTGTAAGCATAGATGTCTGCAACATTGAAAATAGGTGATAAGCCAATGTGAGATGGTAGATCAATTCTATAGGCATTGTTTCCACATTTCTTTAGAATTTTGAAAGGTCCAATCTTTTTCATCATCATTTTTGTCTATTTCCCTTTTGGTAGTCATTCCTTCTTGAGGTGGACCATCACCAAGTGTCGCACCTTGAACTGTAGTTCTCTTCTTTTTCTTGTGAGTATGGGATTTTTAGTTCTCAGTGGTATGCTTCAATCTGGTCCACACCTGCTCATGGATATGCTTCATTACCTTAAAAAATCCTTATCTAAGGCACTTCTTTTCTCTATTTCTTTGATGTCCCTGAGTTCTAAGACTCATCTAGGGTGGGTGCCATAGACAATCTAAAATGGAGCTAGGTCAGTGCTCCTATTGACTGAATCATTGAATGAAAACTCTACTTGTGCTATGATGGTGTCCCAAGTGGCTCCATGGTCATGTATGAGGCATCTCAGAAGGTTTCCAAGGGACCTATTGATGACCTCTATCTGACCATCAAACTGTGGATGATAAGAAGATGACAGAGAGACATTAATGCCTAATTTCTCCATAGTGTCCTCCAAAAGTGGCCTAAAAACTTAGGATCCCTGTCTGATATTATTGAAAGTTGTAATCCATGAAGTCTTACAACTTCTTTGAAGAATGATCTAGCTATGTGAGATGCATCATGGGTTTTCCTGCAAGGGATAAAGTGGGCCATTTTGGAAAATATATCAACTAAAACATAAATTCTATCAAATCAGACTTGGTCTTTGGAAGACCCAGGAAAAAATCCATATTTATTGAATCCCATGGTTTGGTAGGGATGGGTAAAGGAGTGTATAATACAACATTTGAAGTGTGTCCTTTGGATTGTTGGAAAACTAAACAATTCTCCACAAAACTCCTAACCTCTGTTTGTAGTCTAGGCCAGTAGTAAAATCTCCTAACTAGCTCCAAAGTCTTGTCCACTCCAAAGTGACCAGCTAGGCTCCCACAGTGTTTTTCTTTCATAATATTCTCCCTCATAGATCCTTTAGGGACACATAAAGAGCTTCCCTTGAAAATAAGACCATCTTGTACAAGAAACTTAGAGAAAGTAGTATGGTATCTGTCTGACATTTCCATGCAAATCAGGTAAGCCTCTTTGAAATCTTCATCTTGGTCGTACATATCCTTCATGGCATGGACCCCAACACTCTCTAACTAGATGGTTTGAAAGGTTAAATGTCTCTTGTTGAGGGCATCAACAACTTTGTTCACAATTCCCTTTTTATGATTGATGGAGAATGTATAACACTACAAGAACTCCATCCATTTCACATGTCTATGATTGAGTTTCTCCTGCTTGTTTAGGAAACTAAGTACATGGTTATTAGTGAAAAAAACAAATTCCTTGGGCGATAAATAATTCCTCCATTTCCTAAGTGACTGAACCATTCCATACATTTCAAGATCATAAGGGGAGTATTTTTGCTTAGCCTCATTGAGATTGTTACTAAAAAAGGCAACAAGCCTACCTTCTTGGCTCAAGACTCCTCCAATGGCTTTGTTGCTTGCATCGTATTCAAATGTGAACACTTTATGAAAGTCTGGAAGAACTTATTTAGGTTTCTCTGCAATCTTTTTCTTTAGTAAATCAAAGGACTCATTATCTTCATTAGTCCATAAAAACATGCATTTTATTCCACCTTTTATAGTGTTAATGATGGAAACACATATACCACTAAAGTTTCTGATGAATTTTCTATTAAAGATAGCTAAGCCATGAAAAATCTTTACCTCTGATGGAGTAGTAGCAGGTGGCCAATTGAGGATGGATTCAACTTTGGTGAGATCCATGTTTAGACTATTTTTGGAGATTACAAAACCCAAGAACACAAGTTCTTCTTGCAAGAATGTACACTTGTCTATATTGATTTTCAACTTCTCCTCATGGATTTTCCTCATTACCATGTCCAAATGGTTGAGGTGTTCTTCCCTTCTCCTCCTAAAGATCAAAATATCATCAAGATATAAAACAAAAAATTTGTTAAGAAAGGGTTTCAATACCTCATTCATCAATCTCATAAAAGTGCTTCGAGCATTAGAAAGGCCAAAAGTATCACAAGACATTCATAGAGACCCTCTATAGTATTAAATGTTGTTTTCCATTCATGTCCCCCTCTGATTCTTATTTGGTGATAGCCACTTTTGAGATCTATCTTGGAATAGTAACTTGCACCCCCCAAATAGTCCATTCAATCCTCAATTCTAGGCATAGGAAACCTATATCTGATGGTTATCCTATTGATTTCCCTATAATCTATACATAACCTCCATGTACCTTCTTTCTTAGGGGCTAAGAGGGCAGGGACAACACAAGGACTCACACTTTTCCTAATAACGCCTTTTGACAATAATTCCTCAATCTGCCTTGCTACCTCTTGATTCTATTAAGGGGTTAACTTATATGCTGCTTTATTGGGAAGAGTAGCCCCTGGTATGAAGTGTATGCAGTGACTTATCTCTCTCTCAGGTGGGAGAGACTCTGGTGCATTTTCAGCAATGATGCCTTTGTACTGGTCTAACAATTCTTTCACTTCTTTTGGGCCTACATCCCTAATGGGCTCTTTGACTTTATACTCCTTCAAAGGTTCATTTTTTGGCCTTACTACTATTGTATAACAAGGAGTATCCTTCTCTTTTAGGAATTTCATGAATTCTTTTTCCCCAATGTGTAAGACAATACTAGTATTATGTTTCTCTTTCTCATAGTTAGGAAGTGGATTCATTACATATTCAACACCATCTTTGGTTATAGTATAAACATTAGATTTTCCATCATGCCTAGCACCTACATCATACTACCAAGGCCTCCCTAATGACAAATGACATGCATCCATCTCTGTGATATCACATAGAACCCTATCTGTATATTCTCCTATCTTGAAATCTATTCAAACTTGCTCATTTATAATGGTTTTCTTTTCTTTTGTCAACCAAGAAGCCTTATAAGGGAAAATCTGAGGGATAACATGTAATTTAAGCTTAGTGACTAACTCCCTAGAAGCAATATTATCAGTAGAGCCAGAATCAACAATAACCTTGCATACCTTATTGTTCACCTTGCAACTTATTCAGAATAATGACTTCCTCTGAGGTGGTTCTGCCATAGTAGGTACTCTTAGGAGTGTCCTTTGCATCATCAAGCATTCTCCTCACTCTATATTTTTAGGTCTTGAATCTTCAGAGTGATAGGAGGATACACTTTGGGTTTCATCCTCTTGGTTGAGTTGTACTCTTTTGTCCCCTCCTTGTTTGTTGGTGCCACTCATTTTAGGATATTTGAAAGACTGGTGTCCCACTTGATTGCATGTAAAACACTTTCCAATGAAGACACTAGGCCATCTTCCTCCAAACATTCCCCTACTTTTGGATCTTCTCCCTCTAAAATTATTCTTGTTATTATGTTCTCCTTTTGACTGATGGTGGTTGAATTCTCCTTGACCTCTTTGGAAAGGCCCCCTACCATTAAATCTTCCTCTTCCTCTAAAATTATTTCCTCTTCCTCTATTATTTTGTTCTCCCCTCCTCTTTTCTTTTTCTTCAATTTTGAGTGCCATTTGGAAACATTTGTGTACTAATTCAGGATTAAATAAGCTCATTTCATCTTGAATACTATATTTCAATCCATTGATGTACCTAGCAAGTTTGTGCTTTTCACTTTTAGGAACCCTGGCTTTCAAGGTCATTTTATGGAATTCCTTATTATATCCACTCACATCAAGTTCCTTCTACCTAAGATTTTGCAACTTCTTTTGGGCGATGATTTTGTAGTCTTCAGGTACAAATTGTTTCTTGACTTCCCCCAGCATCTTCTTCCATGTTGAGATAGGATTCCTTCCTTCTTCTACTCTTTCATTTTGTATAAAGTTCCACCAACTTAAGGCAGGGCCCCTCATTCTAGATTTTGCTACTCTGACCTTCTAATTTATAGAGATGCTGTCATACTCAAAGTAATTCTACAATGCTTCCACCAAATCCATGCATTCTTCAAGATCCATCTTCCCACATTCTTCTTCTTCTTCTTCCTCTTCTTCCTCCTCCTCCTCCTCCTCCTCCTCCTCCTCTTCTTCTTCTTCAGAGCTTTGTGTCCTTTTAGCCATTCTTCACTCCTTCCATGATCTTAGCAAGCTCTGATACCACCTCATGCAGAGTGCACTGCAAAAAGACTTGATGAGCTCGAACACCTAATTACTCCTCCAAGCTTCCAATTGGATTATTCTAAATCCACACAAATCTCCCTAGTAAGTCTCTTGTATCAACCAAGGGGTCAGTAGGTTCCCTTTTATCTTTTCCTTATCCTTCAAATCAAATCCTAGAATTTAGTAACCTCTCCTTTAGGGACACTTTCCCTAAAATATTCAATAAGCTGTAAAACTTCACTAGTGGGTTCAACACTCCCATCTAATGGATTGAATTCTCTCAATAGACCCTAGAGACAAAGAAACCACCATTATTTTAGATCAATAAGTCTTGGAGTTTGTCGAATCCTAAATAGCCTAGGATTCCTTGTAGCCCTAACCAGCGAGGTTTTGGGACTTAGATTTTTGTGATAGAGGGATCAATGAAAACTAAAAAGGTTTCCAGACACCCTTTATCGATCTTGTAAGATCCCCAAAGCCTTGAAACCTCAATCTACTCCTGCACCCCTAAGGACTCACAAAACACACAGACCTAATTAGCAATTTTAGGCTTGGTTTGTTAGGAAAGTAGTATAAGCTGGGTTCATAAATGAAAGTAAATGCCTTGGATGGACTCCTCTACCCAAATTTAGTCTAGAAACACCTCTAGTCTGATCCCCAAACTCATATACAATACATGCATGTGACTGTTCCAAATAACTAGGCTAATTACATAGGGATAATTAGCCTAGGGCTAGATGTTAAAAACATCAGGACTAAGAGTGAGAGCCCCAGCTTCTGGATTCTTCAAGACCATGATCATAAAAATTTCTTTCCAAGTGGTCGAGTAGATCCACTAGATAAAACTCTTGTTAGGATCACATCTTTGAAACTGGCCCAGTATCACCTTGGTTTCTTAGACACCAAGAATGAAAAATCAGTAACTTTGCACTCACTTAATAAAATGACCGGAAACCAACTGGAAATGTTAGAAAACTTAAGGCATTGTCAGTTTATGTAACTAGATCTTTAATGCCAATCTGTACCAGATAGTACCATACAAATATGACTCAAAATACTCTTTTATTTCCTTGCAAAAACATCAAACTTCATACACACTATGTTCTCCTATGCATGAGAGGTATCCTCTCCTCTAATATGATCCTCCAAGCATTTTAGAAGCTTTGTGAGGTTAGTTACAAAAGATTTGTCTTATCTAGAGCAATAATTTGTAAAAGTTGCTCGTGCAACATTTTACAAAAAGCAATTTTGTTGCAATAAGTGACAGAGTTGCTAATTTTGGTAAAAGCCAATCTTGCTGACCTCCCAAGGTTTGGGAGAGGTCTATCCCATGACTAGAACATAAAATAAATAATTTAAAGAATACTTCTAAACTAGACACACAAATAACAACTAGCAAGGTCTAACTAGGTTTCAGGCACCTAGGTTTATAATTTCACCTTAGGTCCTTCACCTTACATCAAAGACCTAAACAAAAAACACACCCAAGGGTGATCTCATGGATTCACCTTATTACAAACCTTAAAACAAGAAAAAATAGGAGCTTCAGGAGGTGCCCTGCACCATGGATTTAACCCAATTTTCTCTTTCATGATGCAAGTGAATGACCCTAAAGACTTAATGAAGATGAAGACCTGAACCTGGAGACCTAAGACCTGACAGAAAACTAGCTGACAACAACATACAATAAGGAAATGCATGGGACCCCTAATCCATACTTCTATCATGATTTCTATTCTACAATATATACTTTTTTATTGGCATGAAATGTGAAATATGAAAGGACAATTGTATACTACACTCAGTTTGAATGCGCATTGTGATGATCTGTTATAAATTTGAAATTTTGAAATGTGATCAATACTTAGAGTACAACAATGAAGTCTGATAATGAATGCAATAATGAAATGTTAATACACAATACCTGAAAGATAGTGTTAATTGGACCCTTAAAATGCAATCTTTTCCTATTTGTGTTTATTTTGATGTATACTGTAATTTTGGGTAACTGTTAAATCTAAGGACAAATTACATAACTTGCGACTGTATTTAGATTATTAGCTTTATAATAATGTATGAAATATAACACTCAATAATGAATTATTCATAATTATATGGTTACCCATTCTTGATTCAAAGTACTACTAGGATGAGTGGCCTCCTAAAAATAACAACCCTTGATTGAAAACCTTAGTATACCATTTATGCTCATGTTAGAGTTAGGTTCCTGTGGACAATCATTCTTGTAATATTTTTCTCACACATCATAAACAAAACAATCTTCTTGTCACTTGAGTTTGTAAATATTAAGGAAATCATTCTAGAATTATTTATTGGTCACAATAGATGATAATGAATTTCAAAATGGGTTCGGTATGTTTACTTGATCTTTGGATGAGATTTATAGTTAAGCATGTTTGATCTATGAAGCCTTAATGTCGCACTCCTATAAACCCCAACTCAAAATGTAATTTTTGTTAAATGGCTCATTCATGCTATTAAAAAAATAGATTCATATAAATAAATATTGATGAAATATACATGAATAAATTTGAATCAAAATCTATACAAATGAGTTTTAATAAGAAATAAACGGGCCCTTGGTCTACTAGTGAAGTTGAATGATTCCAAATGAGCCCACCAACGATCAAGTCTTGTTGATTGAAAGGTTTTGACATCATAATGGATGAGGTGAGGATTGTGCCCCCATTTTTTTTAAAAAAATTGATACCTTTGAGTACTTGGCTCTTAGACAAAGAGGTTTAATCCTATAGGATACTTATCTTGTATTAGTGAGATAAAATTAGTTTGTGAAAGCCCTCATTGAGCTTGTGTACTTGCAGACTTCATACCCTGCTCAACTACCATACTCGTGTTCCAAACCTCCACTAAAAATTAAGACACCACTATTACTATTGATATGATAATATGATTACTATTCATACAAAAATTAATTTACCTTTATATTGTTCAATCAAGATTCTAGAAGAGTATGAAGTAGTAGAAAAATTTTAAAGCATATGAAGAATCACAATATATTGTTGAATGAAATATAATTTTAAATTGAAAAAGGAAGAAAATAAACTTCCATGACTATCATAATATGATTAAGTTTTAACATGTATCAAGGGAATAAGTGAGAATAATACCCTTAAAATTACTGATAGAAAATAAATATTTAGTGGGTTTAAAAGTGAGTGGAGGATAACATTCCGAGTATAAATCATTATTTAACATAGATTAAAGAAGGAAATGGATACTCTCAATCTTAGAAGTAGTGTAAAGTATTAGATTTAAGAACCTACTGTTCCAAACAACCTCTACCATATTTGGAGTTATTCCAAATAGTTGGGGATGAGAATGTTGTACTACTAGATTTTGTATATAAAGACAAGCACTCACTTAGTGCTTCCTACACTACTTAATTAATATAATACTACTTCAATGTTATTCTTTCAGTTATTATGAGGAAAAAAAATTAAAATTATTGAAAGATCACAATTGAACCAAAATAGGGACAAGACACTTCCAAAAATTTGAATTACAGAGTGTAGTATACTTAGGCTATTCAATAATCAAACAAAATAAAATGAATGAGGTTTTATAGAAGTGGAAGTTTATGTTAAAAGGTAGCATCGTCAATACACATTAATCTAGATTTGAACTGGTGATCTCAGGTTAAGGATAATATTTTCCAAATTGATCATCATTAACATAAATTACCAAAAAAAATCTATATATTAAATTAATGTAGATTATCAAAAGAAATATCTATATGTTCTATTAACATAGATTCCCAAATAAAAAATCTATAGGCAAAGTCATATAGGATTTCGATAGACAAATTTTGTGCTGATCTCCAACCTTTTCCATTGGGGTCAAAGAGTGAGAGGTAAGGAGATAAAAATGAGTAGAAGAGGAGATATTTAGCTGACGGGGAGCATACATATTTTTTTTAAATTTTTGGAGAGAAGTTGGATTTTGGCATATTTTGGACACTTAGTCATTTTTTGCTAAGTGTTTCTATCAAGGCCAAAGGGGGAGATTGTTGGAAAGAGACGTTGCTATTGATAGCTTGTATTTTTTTATTGATGGAAACTATACATTATTTAGATGGCCACTTGTCTTAATTTTTTGATACAAAATGATTGGAAGTAAACTTTGAAAAGTGTGAAAGAACATAGACAGTGTATAGAGCTCATTATATGGATTGGTACATATAGGTACTTTCAATTTTTTAGATGTGATTATATTATAGAGAGAGATTCATGGAGGCATAATATACTTTATTTTAGGCTCATAGGTGCTGGTGATCCTAGATAATTGATTTATGGTGCTTTGTGTAGTAGTTTCTTGAATGTTAGTGAAGATAAACCATACAGTTTAGTGCACTTTTAAGTGATCCTATTGGATCGATTAATTGAGCAGTTTATGAGTTGGATTTGTTCTATTGTATTGATCGAGGTTAGCATAAAATTTTGATAGAGGATTCGTTCAACACTTCACATGGTACACTTTGTGTTCTTGAGGCCAACCAGTTAAGACATTACATTTGCAAATAGATATATAAGATCACATTTTTGTGATGATTTGTGACAGGGGTGGTTAGATATGTTATGGCTATATATTGTATGTGAGAAGGATCAGTAATTAGTGACTCGATTAATAGTTGAGTAGAGAATTTTTTTTGAACTTGCAGGGAACTTTATTGGCATATGTGATGCTTTCTTTAATTCATTAATTCAGATTGTAGTCTAATTCATTTTTTAAATCAATCTACTCTCCTAAGTTTTAGCAATCTTTTGTATTTGATCAATGTGATCTAGGTAGTGTTCTTGAATACGTGTGCATTCCCCTTATTGTAGTCAAACCTTTAATCATGTTATTATTTATATAGAGTAATTATTTATGGGTTCCATCCCCTACATGTTTTTCTTCCCTAACATGGTTTCCATGCAAAAAACTTATGGTGTTATAATGAAGTGGATGTTTTCTTTATGGTTTTGTTGTTTACTTTCAATAGTATTTTCTTTATGGTTGAGCAATCAATTTATTAAGGTTAAAATGTTTAGAACACTAATTCACCCACCGCTCTGAGAGTTCCCTAATATATCTGGAACTGTATAGTTTATAATCAATTTTTCTGTATTCTCAAGGGCTAAAATATTTTTAGCCTTGAACTCCCTTTCTTCTCGAAGTTACTTATCTAATCTCTTATTTTTGTCACTAACTATTTTGAGTTCTTCTAGGGCACTAATTAGTTCTTTCTCAAAATCTACTACTACTTCTGAGTCACAAAAAAAATCTTCTATCTCTGATTCCTTCATATTTACCATGAATTCATCAGGTTCAATATTAGCTCCTTGTCAGTCAAGCTAATTACCCTTAAATATGAATAGGCTGACTACCAATATAAAGATTCTCATTTCCATTGCAAATAGGCTCACTACCATAATATATAAAAAGAGTTTGAATCCACCACTGATATCAATGTCATCAAAACTTTACTATGCATATTAATAAAATATAGATCTCCTAAAAAAAATTGTCATTACTTCATATACAAGCAATGCAAAAGCCACACAAATAACAAAAAACCTCGCTCTTCTTATACTACTTGATGCCATCATCCATGTTGACCAAAATAAATTTTGAATAGGTGACACCAAGAATTTACCACGGTGGTAAGGAATAAAATGTGGAATCCCTCAACCAATACAACTTTTCTCACACATGCTAACACTCAACACCATCTCTAAAGTCATCGGTTCTAACAGATATTATGAATATGCTACATAATAAATGTTAGGACGGAAACACAAATAAGCACTCCAAATAGGATCAATTACAAAAACCAATCCTCCATCTATTGTACATAATATAGAACCACCATCGAAAATGAACAAGGATACATATATGAAGCACATCTTTTGTTGACAACTTCTACCTACTATATGTACAACTAATGATACAACAAAGACCATCAATATACATCAATTGATACATGTTATTTTAATTAAGAAAAACATGGGTTTTACAAGTACCCAAAACCATAGATTTTTCAAGCTTTATCATTTAATAAACATCCAGAGAACACTACGAAAGGACAACTACAAAATAGAAAAATGAAAAAAGGACAACAATAATAGACCAAAATCTAGCACCAGGCAAAGAAAAAGACAACCTAAAGACATTAAGATTTTAGAAACCTCAACTTCAAGATTTTTCATATCCTAGGCAACTTTCTTCAGCTCTTGGATCTCTAGAGGTAAAGAGTCTTCATTTCTCAACATGTTGGCTCTAGTACTCCTTGAGTGGCCATAATCATCATTCTTATTTTTGTCTCTATCAGCAACAACATCCACTAGCAGCGTCCCCTACTAAGTATTTTATAACTATTCCACCATGGTACCCATAGTAGAAGTTGTTTTCTTCACCACTTTATTTCCCTATTCTAGGATGTTTTTCATATTTTTCCTATATTTTTCCAACATAGCCTTCCAAATACTTAATATTTTTCTTATTTTCCGCCTTCATCTTATCCGTGAGCTCCACTTATCTTTGCAACAACAATTTCTCCTCTATAGTCCACACAACCCTAGCAACATTCAAAGGCACCCCTTTTTCTTCCATCTCATTTAGCTTACTAGTGACCACCCTATTATTTAGTCTGAGGTCAATTATATCATCAAACATCTATTTTATTATCCTAAAATAATCCATAACTCCGTTTCTTTCAAAGGCCACAATGTCATCCAGAAATTCCCAGTCAGGCTTGAAATAGTGCTCTTCAAGTTAAAGATCTCCTTGAAATTTGGGTCTATTAGATATCTATGAGTGGGAGGTTAGGAGGAATAAGAGCCATTAGTGGCATTTGGGGTATCATAAATGGCCTCTGGAGAATCCTTGAAACAGGAAAGTAATCTTTTCTCTAGGGGATTATTCATCTTTTTTTTAGCTTTTTGAGAAGTGATAGCATGCGTTTTCATAGAGATATCATTATTAACTGAAGGCTTTCTTTGAGGGGTTTTATTAGACACATTCTTTGAATGGGGAGACTCTTCCTCTTCCCACTCAGTTTCTCATTAATCTCCATCCTCAACATACTAATGCCTATATCGTATCCTTCTGAAGTTGAAGTTGAAAAGGGGTTTGAAGGGGCCAACATATTTTTAAAATGCTCATAAATTAACAAAATCATGCCAAAATGCAAAAGAAGGATCTTCCTAGGGAATTTTTTTTTCCTTGATACCATGTTTCAAAGAGGATAACAAGTTGTATGGGAAGGAAACCCTCAAGTTGTAATGAAAATGATTGAGGAGGGCGATATGGTAGCCATAGGCTCTAGTAAATATATGATCAACTATGATGTATTCCATGATAACTCTGAGAACCTCCTTCCATAGCCTACTTACCTTCCCAACATCAAAATAGATGTTACAAATTTTTACTAGCACCTCCCTTTCCTCATCATTTTTGCGGAGTCTGATAACCACTTCATCCAAAAAATTTCTATCGTGAAAGAACTTGACCCCGTTAGTGGAGAGATCAATAATTTCCCCAATGATATTATCATCTATCTTTACCTTCCTAATAGAGAGAAAAATTTCACCATCCTTCCATTATTTATAAAAAATACAAAATAATTTTTGGGTCAGGGCCATGGAGCTTGAAAAAGAACGAATCAAGCCCACCTCATAGAATAGTCCTCTAGACCTTATAATTTTTCTTATGTTTCTTCTAATTACTCTAGACCATCCTTCAATTGATAGTAGAGAAAATAATATAATAGAGAGACAAAAAAAAAACCAAAACACTACAATATGTGCCAGCCCTCGTGAACCACGGTGATAGTTAAGGTGTCGTCAACATATCGAATGAGGACAATGTATCAAGATCTACTACATTTCATCATGATTAAATGTAATAAATTTACCTTGAGTGACATGATAATCAATCAAGGCTCTAACATCATCTCTAGATCACAATAGGCCTACCATGTTTGTTGACCCTTTTGCATGACCTCTTCATTGGAAAAATAGTCGGCCGCCTTATTAGCTTCCCTCAACATATAGGAAATTATAACCTTATCAAAGTTGGATAAAATTGATATTTATTTTTCTATCCACCTTTTAATGGTCCATGAAGTGGGGTACTTTCCAAGAAGGAATTCTATAATATTTTCTACATCACCTTCCACCCAGATGTTTTTTGAAAAATCATTTTGTTTGCATGTTCAATAATCTTGAAAGTGTAAATGGCTTCAACTATGTGATTAGAGTGTGAGCCCAAGGAAAATTGCTACCATTGAAAAAAAACTCCATTATGATCTCTTAACACTCCCCCACTCCTAGAAGCCCAAGATTTAGCTTAACTACCCTATCAAAATTATGTTTTATCCAGCCTCTAGGGGGTGATTCCAACAAGCACCTTCACAATTTTTTTTTCTACAACAACAAAAACAACAACAAATGAAAGAGAAGACGTACATGACAAAGAGAGTGAGACAAGGGATAAAGGGGGAAAGACATGAGGAAGACAGGGAGAGAGAGGCATGTGAAAGTGAGAGTTAGAGAATAGGGAAATGTTGAGATATATATAGGAACTTGCAGGAGCTGCATTCTTTTCAAGCAGGGGAGAATGATGTAGGAGCTTCAGAGGGTCATAACTTTTGACTCAGATGTGGGTTTTTGCTGAAATTTTACAAGCAGATGCGTGAGGAGGAGTTAATGGGAATTCTAACTCAGCTAGCTTTGTTGGCAGCAATTTCAACATTTTTTTCAGGAGCTTGAAACTTCATCTTGGCCTCCAAAATTGGCTTTTCTATTTCTTTCCACTTTTTAGAGGTTTTCTTTTTGTAATAAAAATCGTGTTTCTGATTTTGTGGGTTCGTTGGAAATTTATCTTTCCTTAGTTGGCGGATTTTCTTGTGAAAAATCAAGATTCGTAGGATGAGTTTTGAAAGTTACCAAAAATGGAAAAATCTATTTTTTCCAAAAATCAGCCAAATATGGTAATTTTTGAAATTATAATAAGTAGGAGTTTTGTTTGATTGTAGAGGCAGAGTATATTGGATAAGGTATTGAAGAATTTGAATTCTGCAATTTTTTGTTGTTTATTTTTTTTTGTGTTTTTTATTCTCACATATATATGAATGAGTGTGTGTATATATATACATCTCTGTGTATGTATGTAATACATACACATGTAATATATATACATACATACATTCATATATATATATATATACACATATACATATATATACATATACATATACATATACATATACATATACATATACATATATATATATACATATACATATACATA
>MU224495.1:827052-846815 GCA_018584345.1 Thuja plicata
AACAGTCAAACACAATTCAGTAATCTGCCTTGTAGTCTTATTTTTACCATCTTTATTACAATACTAGACTTTGATACTTATAGACAGCCACAGTCATCTTGGAATCCTTTTGGAAAATAAGGATGCACCAAGCTAAGGATGACTGGACTAAATGACAAAATATAGTTACAAGAAGAGACAAAATTTTAGGCGGATGGGAATAACAAATTTTTCTATCAGCCATGTAATTTTCTTTCTTGTGACTGCCTGAATGCTTGACGTTGCTTTGAGCTGGTTGCATCCTTGTCATCTCGATTTTGTTTTCTTTGCTATTTCATAGGCCCCGATATCTAATTTTCCTCAATTTCTCAACCTCCTTGGTGTTAGCTGTCCCCTTTATATTTATTGTTTCATGCCACTAGGGTAACTATACCATACTTTCTAACCCATGTGGTAAACACCTCATCACTCGGCCAACTAAAATTGAGAATCTCATTTTTCTGGCTATTGAACTCTTCCTAATCACTGTTAGAATTCTCAACTTATGCCTCCCATGATTCAAAGAATGCCTTGGCTTTATTTAAAATATCAATAGTTAGCACAAACCAGCCAGTATTTGCCAATGTGATAATACTTTTTGTTCTGTTGGTTAGTGCTCCGTTTAATTGCCTTAGCCATAAGGCTTCACTCTTTATGTTCCCATCTTCTTTAAAAATATTGGGATACATATCATACCTCTCCCTAGAGAACTCATCTCTCAAAATTTTGACCCTCCTTATGACCATGTTCTTCTTAATGTCTAAATTAACCATCAGTTTGAGACATTTATGGATGCTGGTCAGGGTGATGTCAACATTATTCTTCTCCTTTGAAAGAGAGTAAAAGGATTTGACATGGGCTGCCTTCCCTTTCCAATTATTCACTATCAGATCCCACTGTTTCTTTTCATCCTCATGTTTGCTGGTAATGCTTGCAATTTTCTTTCCTAGTAAGTAGAGGTTAACCTCACTAGCACACCTTTTGAGGTTGGAAAATATCTGATCTGATCATTTTTTCTTTACCAATTCCTCAGCCTCTTTGTATGTCAAGGTATCTTCAAGGTCTCTTTTACCCTCTTCTTCTAGCCTTGATCTCTCACTGATCAATATGTTCTTCTTAGCTTCTAATTCTTCTCTTTTAGCATCAATGGCTTCCTGGGTAGTAGGACTCAAAGGTGTAGGGGATGGGGGATTTATTACAAATGGAATAGAAGAGAAGGGCTGATGAGGTTCCTAGGAAATTACCCCTTGGGGCACAAATTGGACTTTTTGTTTACCCTCCATCTTTGCTATCCTGTTATCTTTCATCAAAGATTTAACCTTTTCTTCGTTGTAAGCTTTAAGCACAAATTCATATCTCTCATTCAAGCTAGCATAAGCCTCCTTTTCTCTCTCAGCTACTTTCATGCTTAAGTTAGTTGTTTGAACCACAATATTTTCAGCTTCAGTTCCTGAGGTGTCAACAACCCTCTTTACAATTAGACTGCTTGTGTCTTCGACCTCATCATTTTCCTTCATTCTCCTCTTGTCCTTTTTCTTTAGTGACCAGATGGCTAGAGCTACATGATCTTCACTAAAATGGGCACCAATTGATGTCCCAGTAGTGGTCATAGGTTTGGCTTTCTTTCTTACAGCATCAAAGACCACTGCATCGGCTAGATCCCATTGTGGCAATATGAGGACTCCCTGCCTCTTAACCATTTCTCTACCCTCTTCAGGGGTAATCTTATCAAACTTTTAAATCATTTCATTCTTAACCTCTTTCTCCACATCCTCCTTGGTAGAGTTAGGTTGAGCTTCTAGCATCTTTTGGCAGTTATGATAGTATTCATCAATATGGCACCTCCATAGAAATTGAATGAAAGCCCTGGTTTTGATGAAGTTGTCATCAGACAAGAATTCATCACTGGCCTTCTTGGTCACTAGATCTAACTCCTTACTAGAAAAATTTGCCACTGTAAGGTCACTTGCTATATGTCTAGGTGCCTTTGGCATCCCTTGTTGTAGCTCTTGAGTAGTAACAACTACTTCACTAGTATTCCTAATTTGACCAGTTGTTCAGCAACAGCCTGATCATCATACTACATTGGGGATTGGGAAGGAGAGTATAATTCACTCTCCTATTCTTTGGTTTCCACCCTTTGCCTCTTGACATCTGTTGGTCTCTTGCCCTTATGCTAGAGAGGTTGGTCAGCTTTTGGAGCAATAGTACTGTATCCTCTCCTCTTATATACTACATAATTTCCTTATGGGACTATTCTACTCTGTGGAAATCTATTCAAAATAGAAAGAGCCCTTTCTGGATCATTTTCAACTAATCTCTACCTCTTCTCATTTAGGGTTTTCATAATTCCCTCAAAAAGATTCATTAGGGAATCAATTTTGTAAGACCATGGGAAAAAATCCTTTAAAGGATCAAAAGTCTTATCAAAATTTTGAACAAAGTTCAAAGACTTCTTGTAAGCCATCCATTTCTCTTTCCTAATTTCCTAAGCATTAAGGTCAAAAATGTTTCTGATGATATCCTCTGGATAATTGAATTGATGTTTTAACATTATACAATTAGTCCTCTTCCTCAACATACCCATAATAAAATCCTCATTATCTGCACATCTGGACACTGAAGTGGCCAAATGATATGGCTCAAAATATTTGTTAAACTAAGTCCACCCACCTTTGGTTATGATAAAGTGATGGGCTCTGGTGAGGGTAGGAAAGATATTTCCCTTCATCTTTCCAGTCAAAGCTTCTTCTTATAGCCCACCCAATTGCCTTATGATTTTTACTACTCCAATTTTGAGTGGGAATCTGTAAGGTAGCACATAAGGAGTACCTCTAAAACCATAAACCCTAATTATTGTGGAAAAAGGGTACAAAGTTAAATCTCCCCAATTGTGAGCAATTTTTAACTCTGGGGCATACTCCAAAGGCCTTAAAAGCCTCATCATTTCATTGTGAACCCTAGCATTCTGGTTTCTTAGTAGTGACTTGAGTGTAGTTGCAAAAACCTTATCAAAGTACACATAGCTAGCATTCTTCCTGTCCCAAGATAAATTTGCACTCCAAATCTAAACCAGAAATTCTTTACCATCTTAGAATTTTTCTAGTTCCATTTCTTCCTCAAAGAAATCTACACTGTTGAATAACAACATATGCATCATGAGGGAGTACCAACCCATTGGCTTCTGAATATTTCCATCTAGAATTCGTGATAAACCCTCATGCATCTCCTAAGAAATATAAGATGCATAATATAATACTACTAACAAGTGGGGATTCAGAATTTAAACAACCATCAACATTATATGGACAGGCATTGCCACCTCTTCATCTATCCCCAAAACATTGCACAGAGCACTGTACATCTTTCTGGCCTTGCCATTAAAAAGATCCAACTTTAAGGGTTCTGGGGTTCTAGGCCCTACCACAACCAAGTCCCCTATTTTGTTGACATACCCCTTCACTACTTCACCCCTGTAATAATCTCTTTGGTTCTAGTATACTTCTTTAAAGTATTCAAGATCAATATCATCCAAATGTTGAGAGGTGTCAGTCAACTTGAAAATCCTTCTAATTTCATCAGCTACTACAGTCAATAGTATATTTCCCTGGGTGTCCCTAATAACCCTAGCCACCTTCTCATAAGTTTTTTCAATCAAGGTGAACAAATTAGTGTCCATGAACACACTAGGTGCTATCAGTTTTCCCACATCTAACTCCCAAATATTATAGTCTAGGGTAGGGGCATTCCTCTGGCTATAGGACATTCTGAACAAAGTGAGGCCATCAAAACTGGTATAGGCATCTTTCACCCATCTACCAGAATCGTATAACCCCTCTCCAATTTTGAAATGGGGATGTGATGGAACTACCCTTTTAATTTGTGTGGCATCCCCTGAGGATAGTGGTAATTGTTGCAACAAATCTTCCCTATAATTTCTCTTCTATTAATCAACCTCTCCAGAAACTTCAACCCTAGGAGCCATTCTAAGGTTTTTTCTCTTAATACTATACTCAGATTCTGAAACAAAGCACTAAAACCTTTCTAAACTAAAAATTCCACCTCAATTTTAATGCTAGTGAATCAGTAAGCTTCCCGTTCTGGATAGAAGTCATGTGAAGCCGGTTTTCTTTGCAATTCCATCTTTGCTCAAATGGTTTTGGTGAATCATTGAGGCTGTAGTTGACTTAATCAATTTTACGGCCTCAATCAAATCAATCTTTTGAATTGAATTCGACTGGAGTTGTCACACGTTCTACAATTAATTCATAGATTTCAATTTCATGGCTTAACGGCTCTCTGCAACTTATTTTATCAACTTTGAATTTGAGCCATTGATTCAGGACATCACTCTCTGCATTCGATGGCTATCTTATTTTACTGAAAACAACTGTCGACTGAGGACATGTGTCACCACCACTTAATCACTTAATCATTAGATGTTGAGCACTTTCCCTTTAAGTGATTAAGGGAGCCGTCAGATATGAAGCAAATTAACTATGGTTTAAGTTCTTGCCAGCTCTGAATGACTGGGCCAACCAACTGCTAGATGTCATCACCACTTAATGGCTTACTCGATAGATGTCGAGCATCTTGGGTATAATCCATTAAGCCATCTGTCAGATCTTTCTGGGCTTTAACACCTTTTATACTTGTTTACGACTAGACCCACACTCTTTCCTCAACAGGTGTCACCTCCACTTAATCGCTTTCCTGTTAGATTCTGTGAACTTTTCCTTTAAGCGATTAAGCAGGCCGTTTGATCTTTTTAAACTTGCCCACTATTTAACAGAGCACCTTTACAATTGTTCAGCCCCACCAAGGACAAGCGTCACCTCCTCTTAATGGCTTACTTGATAGATATCATACATGTTATGATTAAGCCATTAAGCGAGCCATCAAATTCAAAACACCTTGCTCGTGGTTTAAGCTCATGCCACCTCTGAATGTCTGGGTCCACCAAGGACACACATCACCACCGCTTAATCGCTTAACCAATAGATGTCAAGCACTTTTTGATTAAGCCATTAAGCGGGTTGTTCGATCTTTTCACATTCACCAACTATTTAACTGAAGACTTTCATAACTTATTCGGCCCCACTGAGAACATGTGTCACCACCACTTAATCTCTTGCCTGATAGATTTCATGCATATTTTGATTAAGCCATTAAGTCGACCACTCGATCAAAGATGACTTTCTTGACATATAAGGTGATGACGTAAAAGGGACTTTTCATTGTGAGACTTAGGAATTATCAAAGTGGTTAGAAATCATAATCTGTTTGTAAAAGCAACCCATTTAACATGGACACATGACTTGAGGTGACTTAAGTGACTAAAAAAGTAATGTAAAAATAGAATCAGCAAGGACAATTAGGGTTTTTAGTCATTTTCGACCATTTTCAACTAGGTTAAAGGTTTGAACTAACTTTGCAGAGGTATAAGGACAATTTTGGTCTTGATTTTGTAACCTTTGACACTATAAATGATAGGAGACCTTAGGAAAAATACAGGCACATCTTAAATAGGAAATAGCACCAACACAGACCATCGCCAATTTTAACCTGTGGATTCTTAGGGATCATCTCTTTCACTTTGGTTGAATCAATAGTTGAATTAGCTAATTGTTGCAAAAAATCATCATAGACATTTCTGTCTTGATAATTTTCCTTGCCTGTGAATTCTCTCCTGGGTGGCATTTTTAAAGTAAAATTTTCACAGTTCTAACAATTCAATACTTCAACGGGATGGATTGATTGCAAGCCCTAGTAATTCTTCATAATTTAGGAGACAAACTAAATTCACACTATAAATTCACCCATTTTGAACTCAAAGTAACGCAAAAAGAGATCCCACCAAAATACTTAGGGTTTCAATTAAAATTTGAATAGGTTAACATCTTACACTTAGGGTTTTGACACTTTAATCATTTTTTCACAGGGACATGACCATTTGAAAGAATTTTTAGGAAATTAGGACCATTCTTAATCTTTAGCAAGACTTGACAATGTTAGAAATAATTGACAATGGGACTTCAGACAAGAATAAGACATACTCAAAACTAGATATATACCCAACACCACCAATAGTAACACTAATAGGCAATGGCCAACAAACCCTCGTGAACCTCCATAACTACTTGATCATTACTATCGCAGGTTTGAAAGTGTTAATATAATAATATGACATTATACATTACTACATTCAATTTTAAACAAATTACAACTGTGATCTTGGGCTCTTTACAAAATTACACAGGCACAGAAAATTACAAAATATCCTTGTATTAACTTCCTTAAAATTTAAACATCAATGATCAAGATTCAAATTTTCAATGATCATAGTACCATAGACTTATATCACAAAATTACAAAATATCCTTCTATTAACTTCCTTGAAATTTATACATCAAATTCAATGATCAATGATTATAGACTCATAGTATCAAATTCAATGATCAAATGATCATTTACCATAAATTCAGAGAAAATTACAAAATATCCTTGTATAATTATATTAACTTCCTTGAAATTTATATAGACTTCTATCAGAAATAGTTACAAGAGCAACAGTTGGCAGCCCAGATTCTTCAGAATTAGTCTTGGTTTGCACCAAAGGTGTATTCATAGCAGGCAAACTGCAAAGATAAGATACCCTCTTTGAATTAACTGACCTCCCTCTATTAGCTCTTCATCTAAATTCTAATACCAAAACTGTCTCAACTACTTCCATCATCCATGTCAATGTGACAAGGCTTGAATCTCTCCAATGCTTTCCCACACCACAATTTCCCTCTTTGATGGCCAAGTTATCACTTTAACTATATCCAATTCTTCAAGGCATTTGTTCCACTTGGCATCCGTTATGGCTCGAGATTCAGCAACAAAATTATTCATGTCAATCTCTTTCTTGTACAATTCATCCACAACTTCAAAAAAAGTTGAAATTATAGCATCACCAACAAAATAAGAAGCCACCTTGCTAGCATCCAAAATTTGGTTTAAAGAATCAACCCACTCCTGCCAGTCCTTCAACTTTCCCTCTGTGTCCACAATAGCAAGGATATATCCTTCAGACTCTTTAGCAAAAAAATTTAGCTTTGCTTGAATTTTTTTTAACTTGCCAGTGAACAATGCATACAAATCCTTTACTAATAACATCATTTCCTTAACATCAATTATTTTTTCAGGTAACTCAATTTTTTTTCCCATTAGTAAAATTAACCTCTCAAAGAATTGCAAGTATGGGCTCCAAGTATTAAATAATGGGGTTAGTATAGACAAGGAATTAGAACATTGATATTCTACCCCCTGCAAAGAAATGAATGTGCTATGAATGATTTGAGACTTCCATTTTAAAACATTTACTCTATGCAATAGCACCTTCTTCAATGTCTCCTTTTCAACAATTCCAGTATCAACAGGCTGATCAACATCCATTATTATGTTTTATGTTGCAAGTTCTAGAGCTAAGCCCCCCTCATACTTAGTTTGGACCCTAGCATCACAGACCTCTGAAAATGACCTGGAATAATTTTGTAGACTATTTATTTCATCTTTTAGCTCCTTCATAGTCTTATCCAGGACAAAATTCTTCTTCAGTTCCTCTTCAAACTTTTTCCTAGTTGACACATAATCTCTGAATGTCCTTGCTAGCCTATTCTCTAACTCCTCAACCACCGCCTTATTCATGGAGGATGCATGATGTAGGATATTTTCTATCTCTGATCCTGTATTTTCCTACAACTTCCATATTAATTGGCTACCCTGTGTTGTGTCTTGGATGTCAACCAATCTGGGCTTATTAGATTCTGGGGCCACACACCATACTGCTAGTGTCCTACTATCCATATTGAATCTAGGACCCCTTTGTAGTCTATCAAGGCCAAAAGCTTCATAAGCTATAGCTTTATCTTGCCTCTTGATTTGGTCAATTAAGAATGAGGACTCCAAGTCCCATCCAGGGATCGGCAACATGCCACTTCTCCTCACAAGATCTCTTGCCTCCTCCACAGTTAATGTTTCACTGTTGGGATCATAGGCCTGTAATTTTTCAATCATTTCAACAGTATTTTCCTCTTATTCCCCTGGTTTCAAAGACAGTGTTAATTCATTCTGCTTAACTCTAAAGAGAAAACTTTTAAACTCATCAGACTTGATGAATTCATCATCATCTATAAACTCTTTAGCTTGGATGACCCTATCATCCAATCTAGCTACAGCCAATTCTAACTCATCTAGGGCATTTTCTCCCTCTTCTACCTGTGATGTCAAAATTTTTTGTTTTAAGTCAGCAAAGTAATTGGAATTACCTGGCAGGATTTTTAGTGCCTTTTGCCTTGCCTTTTGTGGTACATTCATCAACTTTTGTTTCTTTGATGTGCCCTGCTCAAACGTGGATGAATCAGCTTGTTCTATTTCTACCATAAACACCACATGAGGTTCAAATTCCTTAGCGTTTATTCTATCCCCCCCTTCTCGTCAGGGATTTCTGGAAAATTAGACATAATATCTATGTAATTCTCTATACACATGTCAATTTTTGGCATGTATTTGAGATCAAGAAAGAAACCGGGGAAGGTAGGGTCTGACTTTTTCAATTCTTCCTCTACCCTTACAATATTTTTCCATTTAATGGTTCTATCCTCATAGATATCTTCACTAAGCACATTTCTAATAATATCCTCATCTGCCATAGGCTCATTTTGAGCCAAATTGTGATTCCTCATTTCTTTCAATGCTCCTCTAATGAAGTCTTCAGGGTCATACATCCTTGCTTTAGCAAAGGGAAATCTGAATTGTCTCAGGAATTCATGGATTTGGTCCACAACATCTTTACCTATAGAGAAATATCCTATTTTGAACCTGCTTACCAGAAAGGTTCCCTTATGTCTTTTAGGGCCTAAGTGTTCTCTATCCATGATGATAAGCCACCACAGGATTTCTAGTATTGCCAATCTTTCTGGGACATATATTGGTAGTTTGTGTGGGGGTTGAGGGAAAGCATACACTCTTATAACAAAAAAATTCTTAAAAATAAACATATCACCCCAATTGTGGTTAATTTCATTGTCAATTTTAAATGCTATGGGTCTAAGCAATTTTCTAACTAGTAAAGAAAATCTATTCTTCACAATACCTAACATGTTCATTATTGGATCCACAAAATCACTATAAAAATAAACAGAATTAGAGAAATGGTAACTTCTATCCCATAACCTGGTCCAGAGCTAAAGCAGAATAGTTCCTCCTGCATTCTCGGTCTCATTGATGAACTCTGGGTTGATGTACCCAATATTGCAATAGAGGATCAGGTGCATCAGCATGGAGTAGTGATTGAACTTGAAGTTTTTCAAATCAGTCTTTGTCGTCATCAAATCAGCGTGCATTACATTGATTATGTGCCCCACATAATCAAACTCCTTGTTGGTGTACAGGTCCTGAACATCTGTAGCAATGATATAAATGTCAGGAGTCACTGTCAAACCTCCATCTATTCCAATAAATTTGTATAGACCATAGATGGTATTCTGGAAATAGGTAAAAAAAATCTCAATATCAAATAATTCTACAACCTTCTTCGGCAACAACCCTGCCTCTTTATTGTGTCTAGGAATATGCCTCTTCATAACCCTTCTAGTGTGGTAACCTTTCTGTCTATGAAATAGGGCCGCCTCTTCTGCTAGGTCAATATCCACGCTCAGAGGTCCCTGAAGGTCGAAAGCTTGAATAAAAGTTACTCTATCTAACATGTAGAGTATAGACTTGTCCTGCTTGTGGAAATATTGTGTCACTAGATTGTATGCTTCAATCAGGGATTTCATGAGGTCTACATCAAAAAATACCTCAGGTACTATCAACTTTCCCAAGTTCCTTTCCCATGGATTTGAAATAGGAGGGCCTCTCAATCTATTGTTATAGAAATACATGAAGAGCTCATACCCAGTTGTGTTTGGGTAGACAGCATCCCTGTAGAATGCATAAGGGTCCATCCATTCATAAGCGTTAACTAATTGCAAATTTGAGGATCCAAGGAATAGTTTCATCCATTCTTCAGCGTATATGTTTGGCAGCTTTGTTCTTGAAGGAAAACTCTTTGCCGGTACTACACCAACATCAGAAGATCCTTTTTCTGCCATTCTTTATGTATACTAAAGTCCAAGAAGTAAGCTCCTTTTCTGCACTTGTAGATTTCAACTCTCTGTAACTCTGAAAATTATGGATGTGCTCTAAAGTGTGAACCTAAACCATCTTTAATAACTAATAAGAAACTCACAAAAAATTAATAACTAGGCCAGTGAGGCCACCTCATACCTACTCTATTAAACTTTAAAATCTCATCAAGTGCACACACATGAAATCAATAATTACCTTTTTCAGAAAAGTGTCCGTTGTCACTATCAACTGTCAGTCTATCACTTCCAGCATAGATTTGGCAGTGATCTAAGATAAAATAATTGGCATCTTAATGAAATTACCCTAGGAGGATAGGTCCCTATACCAATCACTAATTCACCAATGCCATCATAAAAACTTATCCATTAAGAAGTTACGAAGTTAGGAAACAGCCAGGCGTAACTTCAAAACACATAACCGTAATAAAAACTTAACTGTTGAGAGGTTATGAAACAGTCAGATGTAACATCAGAACCCTTCTCCATCATAATAATTTAACCGAGAAGTTATTAAAAAGCTAGGCATAACTTTAGAACCCATCAGCATCATAAAAACTTAATCATGAGAAGTTACGAAACAACTAGGCGTAACTTCAGAACCCATAACCATCATAATAAATTAACTATTGAGAAGTTATGAAAAATCCATACATAACGTCAGAACCCTTCTCCATCATAATAAATTAATTGATAAGTTATGAAAAAGATAGGTGTAACTTCGGAACCCATCACCATCATTATAAATTAACCATTGAGAAGGTCTGAAAAAGCCTGGCGTAACTTTCTGATTTAGCATTCTAAATCAATTAATAGGTATTTAAATTTTTATATAGAATCACAGTTCACACTCACAGATACTTCAAAGTTCAAGTTAATTAATAAGTACAATTTACATATATTTCAATTTCTAAAACTATTGTTCAATTTCATGATTCACGTAACATGTTACTATATTGACTATTTAGTATTGAAATTTGAAGTATTAGCAAATAACATGTAAAACTAAAAATAGTAACACTATTTGAAAAAGAGTCTTCTAGTTCTTGTATGTACATTGTATATATTATTACTATTAAATTCAAAAATCGGTATTAGGTATACATAATAATGGTAACTTAATCACTGATTGAGATTCACTGAGTGGCTGAAGTTCTGAATGGCTGTGGTTTCCCGAGAAGGAGAAGCGACAAGCTTCCAACCATTTCCAAAACAAAAATGAAATGTACATTCAAATTTCATATTTACAGATTACAAGTAACAAATATTTTCCAAAGATCCATTTAACTTTTAGAGGAAATTACAAAATCCTAGTCTGACAGTCCAACAATCGACTCCTACATATCCTAATACTAATAGACTAATAGTAATTTGTTAATATGTTATAGTATAATACTATAAACTATCCACAAAGAAAAAAAGATCAGTTGATGCGCAGACCAGCAAATAACCAGATCATCTCCTCTTGGAACCCATCCTGGTCGAAGCCATGATCATAAAAAATGACGCACATCTCCACCTTGTCATGTTCTACTTTGAGTTCGAACATGTCGCTTTGGTATCTGGTGTAACTGGTAGCATGATCCCATGCTGCAGACATAAGATGATTGAGGAAATCCTACTGAATCTCCTCCTCCATATCCAAATTTGGTTGGATAACAGGTTCTGGGTTCTCATTTGATGATCCCTCAACTACTGGAAGACCCATTCTCTCATCCAAGATTCCAAATTTAGAAATTTATAAAGCACCTTGTGTTCTACAATTTCACTACCGAGGAGTATATAAAGAAAATAATCACCAACTTCCCAGCCACAATAAATTTTGAAGGAATGTTTCACTTAAGGTGGCTTGCCTCGTAAAAGGAAATTAATGAATATCAATAAACAAAAAATGCATCCTGCGTAACTTTTCTCTGAAGTCGAAAATAAAAATAATGAATGTTGATGAATCACAGCTCATATCCCATAAAATTGTACTTTTTATTATTTTAATGTCTAATCAAAATCTTTGCCTGGATTATTATGTACTGCTCAAGTTACACAGACTGTGATCGTGTCCTCTGAACCACCACATCCTAGCTGAGATTTTAAATTTTGAACTGACAAGTGACAACTTGGCAGCCATAGTAAATTTTGAAGGAATATTTTGCGTAAGGTGACTTCACTCTGAAAAGAAAACTAATGAATGTTCATTAAAATATTTCATTCATTCATTCATTGTTTACGAATCAAACCTCATATCTCATACAAATTATCCTTTTTAATGTCTAATCAAAATCTTGGCGTCGATAAGTCTCTTTATTTGCACTTCAGTGTTCACTGTCACTATAACTTCATAGTGAAGTTACGCAGACTACCAGTGTGGCCTCGAAACCTGCATATCCTACCTGTGATCATAAATTCTGAAGTCACGCACAATGTCAACCTGTCCTTTGTGTATCTTTGTGGCCTTCAACTCCAAACTGCCAACATAACCGTCGAAGTCATGTACACCGTCAACCTGACCATTATGTATCTTCGTAACTATCAGCATTGACCCTCCTTTTAGCCTGTCGAAGCTACGTAAACAATATAAATACTATTTTTTATTCACCAATATATAATTTTAATACTGTAAATACTATATTTTATTCGCTATTATATAATTTTAATACTATAAATACTTTAGTTTATTCGCCAATATATAATTTTAATACTATAAATATTATATTTTATCGCCAATATATATTTTTTATTAAAAAATAATGCTTTTCATTCGCCATTATATATTTTTTATACTATCAATACTATTTTTCATTTGCCATTATATAATTTTAACACTACCAATACTATTTTTTATTCGCCAATATATAATTTTAATACTATAAATACTGTTTTTCATTCGCCATTATATATTTTTTATACTATCAATACTATTTTTCATTCCCCATTATATAATTTTAAAAATATCAATACTATTTTTTATTCGCCAATATATAATTTTAATACTATAAATACTATTTTTTATTCGCCAATATATATTTTTAATACTATAAATACTCTTTTCTATTCGCCAATATATATTTTTATACTATTCATATTGTTTTTTATTCACCAAATGAGATTATTTTTTTACTTTGAAAAGAAAAAATTTTGCCAATAAAATTAATCATTTCCTCAGTAATTTTCTAAATTTTGCCATTTTTTTACACCTTTTTTGAAGGGGGTTTCTTAAAGATTACTCTATCGAGGTCACCCAATCCAATGGATCAGGTGATCACATCATCTCCAACTAAGGAAAAAAGAGGTATGTAAGGAAATATATCTAAAATTCTTATCTTACATCAGTTCCTAACATGAAATGTACAAAAGTCCATATTTGCATATGTTAAGATGCACCAGGACATTTTTTTTTTTCAACTACCGAGATGAGCCAATTGCACTAATAGGTGTCGAGCACCAATCATGGACACTAAGGCTGAGTTATTTAGTGAGTGCTGAGTTTTGTTGGCCAAGTAAGTTTTATGATGGCCAAGTGTAGTAAGTTGAGTGGGATGCAAGTTGTGTTAAAGTCAAGGACAGCTGGCTTGCACTAACTCAATGGGCATAACATTCATTTCTTACCTACCTTGACCTTTCAAAATCTATAAAAGATGAACAGTTGACACTTCATTTTTACCTTGCAATTTTTATTGTTCACGGAGTGATTGAAGTAATTTTTAGAATTGATCTTAATGGAGTTAGCATCAAAGATTTCATTAGCGTGCCATCGGCAATCCTAAGGTGAACAGTGCAAAGAGCTACTTGCTGAGGTACTCTATTTTTCATCTTTTGAACCCTAATTTCAAGATTATGGCTGCAAGTTCTTCCACACCAGCTAAGAGTATGGAGGGAGAGCAAGAGAAAAGTTAATTAGTATGGAGTGATGAATGTGAACCTCTCAACTTTTGAGCCATTCCTAAAAGTACGATTTAGAGTGATTTAACGGGAGCCCTCTCATCCATTCCACCTAAGGTACTCATGATCCATGATGTTCGATCATGTTATATGGTTAAGATTGGTGAAGTATGTGATAGTGAATTAAGGAAATCCTATAGGAAATTATGTGTCAATTTAGTTCTAAAGGCAGAATTCAAACATTTAGCTGACAAAGGGTTAACTCGTGCCTTAGATTTTCCACAAGGTTTCAAAGATGAATGGATTAAGGTTATCCTTATCTGAGTTAATGACATGTGTATGTGATTGGATAATGGACAAGTCAAGATTATCAAAAGCATGATTTATCAATTGACTGGATATCTGGTAGTGAACGGGAAACAGACCATGAGGGATAACAGCAAAGAAGAAATTACACTAAACAATGGAGCCATATGGAACAACAAAGGTATGACTATCTCTACAATTAAATACCTAGAACTTGATTATGGAGTAAGGGTAATAGCACATAAGTTCTATCAGTCTAGCAGATTGGATAGTGTTCATTATACAGCCATTGATCAGGCATGGAAAACTGTTAAGAAGAATCATACATATGATCTTGTTGAGCTGCAGAAGACACAATTAGCTGAGAACCTAGCATCAATCAGAAAGGATAACAGCTCATCATGTAAGTTTGATTCTTTACTAGTCTGTATATTCTTCTACATTCAGGATACATTTCCTACATTGGAAAATATTGTTTGGAAAAAGGATAGACCCATTACAGTTCAAATTAGTGAATGTATGGAGAAACTAGGAAATAATTTCAATAGCATTATGGGGAGCTATTTTGTAGAATTCAAGAATATAATGAGATTAAGGACTAGAATTCCTAAGTCACTAGTGGAGAAGCACTATGAAGAAATCTATTTTATAGTTGATACAGATAAAACTTATATCTAGGCAGTGACACCTAGGATAACATGCTTAGAACCATTTCCATATGAAATTAACATTGATGAAGCATCAACTGCCATCATTGCACTCCTAGGTGAGGCAATTGATACTACAAAAGAGAGATTTGGAAACTTTGATGAAGCCAAAGCTAAAATTTCTAGAAGCTTGAATGAGGGAGCTATGGAGAGGAAGAGAAAGAAGATTGTGAAAAATTTGAAGAAAATGGTTGGCTTAGGTAATGATCAAGAACCTGAGGATGCATCTTTAGGCTTGACCACTGGACAAGGTGAGGATATATCTATAGAGGAGGAAGTAAGTGCATCAAAAGAGGTTACTAAGAAAGCTAAGGGTAAGAGACCATCAATTGTCATAGTAACCAAGCCGAGCAAAGCCAAACCCAAGGTTACACCTCCTGCAGCTAATCATCTGATGACTAGAGAATCTACTTCTACTTCTTCAGTATAAGTACAAACAAAAGTATATGGTAAGAGGAAAGTTGTAGAAAGTAGTTCTGGAAAGGAAGCAAAGGTTGCTCCAAAGGCTGAGCCAAGTAAGCCAACAAAGAGACCAAGAAGGAGATTAAATTTTGGGATAGATAGTGATGAGGAAAAGATAGAAACTAATGAACCCAACAACATACCTATAGCACAATTGAAGAAACCAGCTAGTATTGATGAGGTATGTGACACTTTGAGGAATTCAGTAGGGTTGGCAACTTTTTAGTTCATTAAGTATGAAAAGTTGAAAACTGCAAATAGGCACAAAGTACAAGAAGCACTCTTGGATATGATGAGTACTTTCAAATTAACTCCTATAGAGATAGGAAATCATGTGCCCAATGAACTTTATGATTTTCTATTAAGAAAATGGGAATTTGCACTTGCCACATAGAGATAGATCAGGGAAGGAACTTTAGCCAAGGTAATACCTGAGTTAACTTCAAAACAAATAGCCAAATTCATTGAGGATTACAAGAATAGGTTTGTTCCTAAACTCAAAGGCTATGCTATTCTAAAAAATGATATTGAAGGTGTAGTACAGCTAAGCTAAAGGATTTGGAAAGAGATCTTTGGACTGGCCATTCCAAAAGATAAGAAACCTAGTGAGGAGACATCTGAGCAAAAGGCAAAAGAAGTTGAAGTAAAGACTACCCCTGAGCCAAAGATAACACAAGATCAAATTGCCATAGAATAGGACAAGACCAAAGATGCATTAGATGCAACAAACTCTATTGATCTGTCTGCAGACAGTCCTATGGATTTTATAGTTGATGATCCAAGCAATTTGAATGTTGAGGAACAAGAGACGTCGAGTGGTAAAGACACTGATTTGGCTATTAAGGTCACTGATACTGAAGAAAGAAAAACCAGAGCATCTGATGAGATAATTAAAGTTGTCAATGATCATAAAAGTGAATAGAAACAACAAACAAATGAACAAGAGGTAACTTCACAAAATTCACCTATTTTAGAGGTTGTGAAAATAGTTTTAGATAGTGGAGTAGGGATGAAGGATACTGTTGATGATCCTAAAAAAGAAGAGGCAATGCAAGTGTTGGTTAATCTACCACACTCTGCATCATCCACTCCTATAGGTCCTAAAAATAATGGTATGCCCAATCCACAGACAATATTGACATAATTAAAAGAGGCATTATATAATGACACTATCAAAGGAAAAGGTATTATGCTGTCGAGCATAAGTTCTCCAGAGTTGAAGAAAAAGAAAATATTGAAGAAGAAGTCTCAGATTCTAGATGTAACATTAAATGAGGTCATTTTGATTCCACAATGGGATCCCAATGAGTTATCTTTTGAATAAATAGGGACTCTTCAAGAATTACTTAAGAGGAAGAAGAGACAGGAAGAGATGAAGATAGAACAAAAGAAAAAGTAGGTGTTGCATGACATTAAAGACATATTTGCAAAGGCTTTTGACTTAGAGGATGAAATGCCTCAAGCTCCAATCATTGATCAACTAGTCAACATTGTACAGAAAGTAACTAATGAGGACATAGACAGCAATGAAAAGCTTCTACAATGGTCTAGGAGAAGATTTGAGAGAAAAGTTTTAGAGAAAAACTCAGAAGAGATTGCAACAAAATAGGTTGAACTTTCTATTCTTGTAGAAACTTTAGAGAAAGTTATAGACAATGTTTATTCTTTGTACATAAAATTATGTGATGTTGAATTTTTCATAAAGGATAATCTACAGATTTTTGAGAAGCTACAGTTAGATTTAAAATCAACTGGCACTACTTTGAGTAAAGATACTAGTTCTGGTTCTTTACATCTTACTAAGTTGATAAATGCACAATGGAGAATAGCCAAGCTTATGGCTAAAGAGGGTCGAATAAGGTCCAAATTAATAACTATTTAGACAAGCCTGTTGCCTCACTTGGAGGTAATACTGAAGGAACTTTTAATTACAAAGGAGTTATCATAGAGAAATGCAAATCTATCAACTACAGAAAGTTTAGTGAGTCTAGCTGTCGAGCTAGAAATCAAATTGGAAGTTATGAAGATTGCTAAGGAAAGATGGGATACTACATTTGAATCCACCCTGTAGCTTCATAAACATTTTTTGGATAAGTACAACTTAACTCCACCAGCAATCAGTGACAAAAACAAGGGGGGAGTTGGTAAGGAAGTATGAAAGGATATAGTATGATACATCAGTACAGTAGAGGTACACTTGTATATAAATTTTGGAGGCATGTAAACTTTTTATATGAATTATTTCTGAGTATATTCCTAGGGGGAGTACTTAGTGTACTTAGGCAATATTTTGATGAAATGAACAGAAGTAATGATAAGTGTTTGTGCCACTAATATCAAAGGGGGAGATTGTTAATCTTTAAGTTCTATTAATGATTAGTGACCAACACTTAGTCATTCACTTAGGTAGTTTTAGTTGGCTATCACTGTGGTCATGCTAAAACTATGCAAGGCCGAGCAACATTGCCAAGAAGTTTTTAGTTTGCCTAATTACATTGCCAAGCTGAGTAGGACTCAGAGATGTTAAGTGTCGAGCGATAGACAAGTCAAGTGCCAAGAAGAACAATTTTTGTATAGATTTTAGGAATGATACAAACTTCAAGGATAAGTGATCTGGATGACTTGTATAAGCTTTTTGGGCTGACTTATGTATTCATTTAATATTCTTCTACGGTGTTATTTATGCATTTAATTGTTTTATCCTATGCATGATCTATTGTAAACATTAATTGTAATACCATCAAGGTATGGGTGTTAGATCTTGAACATTGATCTAGATCTCACTATCAGATTTAAATGGATATATTAGATTGCTTCTAAACCCTATTTTGTGTGTGTGCAAGGAGAGAGTAGATGAATTGTATAGTGACTGCATTTTGAAGTGAAATGCACATAGGGTTATTTTGTTAAGAAGTAGAGATCAAGCAGAGTGAGAACACAGTGAACAATAGAGTAAAGTTATATCAGATTATGAGATCATAGAAGGTACTGGAAAGAGGAGATCTATCATCAGCATCAGAGTGCAGAACAAAGGATCAATACTTGAGACATTCTAATCATTGTATCAGGTGAAAATCTCTTAACATAGTGGTTCTAGCAGACATTTCTTTATCTCCTAACAGAGTGCTTACTTCATTGTAAGTTCAAATCCTTTCACAAGGTAGATTGTAATGATCTTAAGCTCTTAATCGGGTAGACCTTTAATAGGG
Organism: Thuja plicata; assembly: GCA_018584345.1. NCBI lineage: Eukaryota > Viridiplantae > Streptophyta > Pinopsida > Cupressales > Cupressaceae > Thuja > Thuja plicata. The sequence goes on from MU224495.1 coordinate 845,803, forward strand.
TAGATTACATTTTGTAATCAACATTTGTAGCTTTAATAGGAACACTTTATTACTGTAGTAGTGGAGAATTTTGTGGGTGACATCCCCACCCTAGTTTTACCTATTTGGGTTTCTGGGTTACCAAGTTATTGTGTTATGTGTTATTTATTTTCATTATGTGGAGGCTATCCAAAATTACATTAGATTAATATATGTATGAATGTGGATTGGTTTGTTTTTATGTGTTTAAATTTGAAGATCTGATTCACCCCCCCTCTCAATATCTTGCTTTCCCATTATTTTATTTCCAACAGAATGATCATCATTGGACCTAGTTGGTTGATTCTAAGGGAATTTATTTTAGTGAAAAAAGATAATTTTCTATTAAAAACATATGTTCTTTAGTTGTTCTTTTTTTCTTCCCTAGTTCTCTTCTTTTTGGTGGATAAATTCACTTTCACAACATCTTACAGTATTGTAACCACCTGAATTTGGTCTGTCACAACAATAGACCCTATTTTCCCTAAGTGTGATCATACCCTCGGTTTATGTCCAAACGACCCTGTTACTACTTGGCATAAATCTTTTAATCAATTTAATGTCCTAGGTGATTTTTATCACTGATTTATATTAACTATTATAGCCATACAATTCAAATCAATATCGACCAATCAGATCAAATCAAAATCAAACATGGCGATAATATTTAATTATAAAGAAATTAAATAAATCCCTAAATCAAGTATCACTTGCAATCCAACCCATTCCCCTAGCCTATTTAATTTAATTAAAATGGCTATAGTCCCCTAATTATTAAAAAGCAATTAAATTGTTTAAATAATTAAATCCCATATTTCTAAATGAATTAAATAAGTTTATTTCATTTATTAATATTCCTTCAAACCCTAACCTAACCCATTTCAACCACTTCTACCCTGGGTTCTAACCCTTCTCAACCCATTCACCCATGCTAATCTAATCCTAATCCTAAATTCTTCTCTAACTCACCTCCTAATGTTGTCACATTCCATTAA
>MU224495.1:862982-875763 GCA_018584345.1 Thuja plicata
CTTGTCCCCCCCTCTCTCTCCCATTCTTCTATAAATAGAAGCCTGTTTTGAGAGCAAATAAGCCTTCATTAGAGATCAAAATTGCATTGTTATGCTGCTAGTTTTATCATAGGATTACATGTTATTTCATTACATACTAATTGTTAGTGCTATTTCATCATTTTAGAGCTAGTTTGCATGCTTTTTCCATCATTTAGCTTGTTTTTGAATTAAATCCTTCATACTAGGTTGTATTGGTCACTGATTCAACAACATATTCTGAGGGCTGATATGTTGTTGGTCACACTCCTCCTATATTAGAAGGCAATAGATCAATTTTAGTGGGTTTCACTATGTTTTTCACTAACCCCATGTTGCTAATATAATGATCTATTGATTGTTTGTGTCCATTCCGACAGGTACCCATTTACACACGAACAAGTATTCCTAGAGAACTTATGTAATTTAGATACTTCTAAGAACTCCTCCCCTTCTCTAGCTCCTCATGATTCTCATTTTGATACTTAAAATCATATTACTATTAAGAAATTATGTACCAAATAGTCCCTATATGGTAGGGAACCAGACTTGAGATTTATTTGATCATTGGTGATGCTATTCTATTACAAGCTCTAGGGGAGGTTAACTAGGTGCATCTTAGGGGATTGTCTCATAGTAGTAGTTTAGGGCCAAAAGAGGCCAATTCAACAGTAACCTACCATAATTTGTTAATAACTGATAGCTTAAAAATAAAAATTTGGGATAACATAAAAGTAAATAATTTGATTCCTTATCTTTATGAGAATGTATTCTGGTCCCACACGATTCATGTTGAGGGTTCAGGGTCCATAGTGTTTAGTCTAGGGTAATTAAACTAGATGATACTTGAGGTTTCATGTTCCAGTATTATGATTTATTTTGATGTATTATTTCCATATTTTAGTCCCATTACAAAATTAGCTTAGACATTGAAATATTGTGAATACTTGACTATACCTTCAAAAAATGAGTCTTGCCAATGTTCCAAAGTTACCTCCCTTCCATAAAAAAATTCGAAATTCCTCCTTAAGTTGTATTTCCATTTTCACCAAAGGCTTTTCCTTATTTTACTAACTCATGTAAAAATCCATCGAATCACATTTAGGCTTCAATTTATAGAAAGGAAAGCATAAGGACTGAGTATATGGAATAATATTTTCTGTGACTATATAGTCAAGAATACTAACTATGGAAGTCACAGTTTGAACTCCCAAAGGGTAAGAGAAAAGCACTAAAGTCTCCCTTCATAGAATCGATGATTGGTGTAGTAAGGTGATTGGAAGGAGTGGTATGGTGGTAAGATTTATGAAATTTGAAATTGTAGAACTCATGAAGGGTAATTCCTGACATTTGCAAACTAATAGTCCACTTTTGGAATCCCCTCATTATAGCTACTCCACATGCAGAATGGATGAAAGATGTGCTAATCTTTGTATAGTAAAAAAGTGAATGATCGTAATCGATGGTGCCAACGTACTCTTTCCAAAAATTTATACAGTGACAGTCAATCCTCCTTAGCAAGTTTTTTTATTTATTCTAACTGAGGCAAGCAGTCCACAATGGATCGAGATAATAAATACACTACACAATTTTCTTAAAGGGATGTCTTTTCTAGCACCTAATGCAATGAATTCCATTAATGTGTGTTGAACTTCTCAGATATACCTTGATTGCAAAATATCTTGTGGAGAAAGTTACAACAAAACTAGTTAAGAGCAGGCTCATGGAAGTAGCCAAATTCACTATCATTGTACAATGTCCACAATTGGTTAGGTAATGCATTTCCCATTTCAAAATAGATACCAAATAGATCAAAAAGGCCAATGGGGATGTTCTCCTCACATTAGTTAGAACCACCATTCTCGCTTTGCTACAAGGGAAGAATATACAAATCAGGATTATGGCTACTCAACTTCTTTTTTTAATGAGGACAGGGCAAAGTTGAAATTCATAATGTCAAGAAATACTTCGAGCAAGAGAGGTCTAGCAAGTCAAATCTCCCCAAGACCATTTATGGTACAAATCTAAAGTGGGAAATAGTCGATGTATTTGTCTTATTACACAAAATGAGAGGCAATTAAGAATCTTGCAATTTAGAGGAATGAGTATTCTTTTTAGTATAGACTATGTGTGCTGAGGAAATGTATATAGATTGTGATAATCTTATTAGTGATAGACAGAAGACTATGATAACTGAGGCTAAATTTGCCAACTCCTTTTTAATGTCTTCTTACATTATTTATGCCTGAGCATGCACACAACATTGGCCCAGTCTAAATCACATTGAAGATTTCAATTAGGATATACAGATATATGATTTCTATCTATGCTTGCAGTTGCACAAAAGTAATGAAAATTTTACAAGGGTAAATGATGCATTCACATTAAAATTGACTCGGGAACTACAAGGACACCCTGAGTAGAGATTATCTCCAAAAGTGATTGGAGTAATTTCCAAGTACGGTAGCTACTAGACCCAATTCATGACCTTTACATATTTCCAAATTGGTGTAGTTGATGATTTCCCCAAAAAGCTACCTAGATATATCAATGAAAAGATGATCTTGATCGATTTGCATTTACAAGTACTAGAAGTGAATAAATGATGCAGAGAAAGGAAAAAATCTCGACCCTTTTCTTATAATGATAGGGGCATATTCATGGTGTTCCAATTCAAATGATATAAACATAGTAAAGGATGCAAAAAATCGCTACCCTTTGTAGAAATACAAGGATCTATGGACCAGATATGATCCCCATGACTTTGTCAAAGATAATCTACAGGCAGGGTTATCTTTTTGTCACAAGGAGGTGATAGAATATTTTTGTGCAAATTTTACAGATGATTATGAAATGAAAGAAAGGTCTTGGTTGATGCTCACCATAGAAAAAAAAACTCTATGGAGTGGATTTAAATGTAGATGGGTTAGTAGATGATGAGACTCGAGAAAAAGAATTAGATCTTAAGTCTACTTGCAGAGAAGGATCCCTTCCACTTATAGGTCAAATAGAGGGAAAAGAACCTAAAGACAGAGAAGGCCCATTATAAGGATATATTCCAATGGGAGATACTTAAAATATGCAATAGGATTCTCTTGATCAGCAACAAGGGGGGCAACAAGAAAACCCCTCAACAGACTCACACTTGTACCTCCAGTTTTAGCCTCTTCTAATCCTTCTTCTAAAATTATCAAATTTATGTTCATGACTTCCCAAAAGGATACTCCTCATGTTTTGAGTAGATAATTTGATATGGAAATTCCCATGTTTACCTTCAAGGTGTTATCCACTCCTTCTTGGTTAGAACAGACTATTGAGAAGAAAAGGAAGAGGCCAGAAAGAAGCGTCCCACTTCAAGACAAGATCAAGATCAAATTCTGAGAAATCCTTCTGCTCCTTAGAAGGAGAAGAAATCATCATTTCTGGATTCTATGGGGAAATATTAGGATACTAGGCATGTCATCATGTAAATAGTCCAAACCAAAGCCACTGAAAACCTAGCTCACTTGGATGCATCGGACATCACAATGACTAGGATAGACATTGTGATGCAAGACATCCTATAAAAACTCTAAACATCTAGGATTTTTATGATCTTTCTTCATTTAATCATTCAAATAATTTGAAAGAGGGAAATACTATCTTATTTCACAAGATAAATCTACGACAAAATACTTCTTTGGTTACTTTATTAAACAACTTCAATTTTGTCCCAAGTTTTATAGTTTTTAAAGATTGAGTTATTTGACCCACTAAAACTCCAAAGCAAAAATTATGGAAACAATAAAGTTTGTCGATAATTCAAATATCTATCACCTCACAAAATATTAATGTCTAAGGACTCAATTTGATCCCTCAAACAATTATTGTTTCAGACTGTAAATTCTAATCCATATCCCTGTCACTGTTATGAAAATGTGTTCTTTATGCTGCTAGGGCATCCAATATATTTCACAATGAATATCCTTTCAAAATAAAACCAAAACTATCTTAATTAAATATGAAACTATTTTTTCAAAAATATAAGGTATGGATTTTTCCATTGGTTAAATCATTAGATAATTAGAAATCATTTCCTGCCACTCCATTGAAGAGGGTTTAAAACCAGCCTTCACCAAAAATGTCACAACTCTCACATATCTTCATAAAAAGGAATTAAACAAAAACTAAATGAAATATGATTCATATATATTTCCAATGAATTGAATTATAAGTTCTAATTCTTCCATATGTGCTTGAGGAAAAAAGTATAACATGATAGTTCACAAGCATCCTGAAAACTGCAAACAATATATTTCATTAAAATGTGCATAACTTATTCTTTTATTTTTAGAAATCAAACCAAAAAAAAATTGTGAGAACAAGAATTCATTCCACTATCTAACCATTACTATATTACACATTTTACAGAGCGTACATGGCTATAGGAGGCCTCAAAACACTAACTTAACACAAAAGCACAAATCAAAATGCAAGTTGTGAGCACACCAATTTGTTCCAAAACTTTATCCTCCTTCTCTATTATTCAAATAATGATTTTATTTGACCAATAAAATATTTATAGGATCTTTGGTATTTATAGAATATCCAACCACCCTTATGGCCTTTCATATTCCCTTTTACATTTTTTTTCAAATGTTGCACTATTGCAACCTTCATGCAAATTTGACAATTTTTTCCTAATGAATCACCCAAGTTTTAAAAACTATTATAATATATTAAAATATCCTATTTGATACATTTTACAATTAATTTACCTTTCCATGGGTTATTTCAACAATTTTGACCTTATAGACCAAACTAGGACCTAAATGATAACTTTTAACAACTTTATGCACATCATTACTATACTTGATGTTATCTTTACAAATGGATTCATCATGAATTACTACACCATAAAATGACGTAGAACATCATTTTTCTCCTAGTGAGCTCCTTTTCTTATGTGCTCATGCACCAAACTCTCGGCCTTCAAAATTTTTGAAGTCTCTTGGAAACATGGAACCAATAACCTGCAAGAAAAAAAATTAGACCAAAATATTTTGTCTTTTTCCTTTTTTACCTTTATCTCTTCATGCCTCTTATCACAATCAACATGTCCTTTAAGGACAAAGGACTATCCTTGTAATCACCTTGTCTAGTTCCCCTATAAGTTGAGAATTAATGGCGACCACTCAAAGGTTCCAAAAAAATTCACCACACCTCTTGCTGCTACACAATTACCAACATACTACCATCTTATCCATCCAAGACCCTAGAAGATGCAATACCACCCTCCCTTAGTGGCTTCTCTCTTTTCACCTTCTACCCAGCTTCATCTTGATGGAGATAATATCAAGACCCCTTTTTATGTCTTCTAAACACACACCTTAATAAATTTCCTTACTGCAGCTTCTATGGATAGGAACCCTAAAACCAAAACAAGTACACAAACCACAAACAACCAAACCTGATCCTTTGCTAGGCTCTGATACCAATCTGATCCAGAGCATCCTACAAAAACTCTCAAAATATAGCATCTCGATGATCCATCTTCATTTAATCATTCAAAATTTGAAAAAGAGGCAAATAATATCTTCTTTCACTAGATTAATCAAAAACAAAATACTTCTTTGGTTCCTTTAAGAAACAACTTCAATTCTATCCCAAGTTTTATAGTTTTGAGAGATTGAGTTATTTGACCAACTAAAACTCCAAACCAAAATTTATGGAAAAAATAAAGTTTGTAGATAATTAAAATATCTATCAACTAACAAAATATTAATTTATGAGAACTCCATTTTCTTCCTCATACAATTACTGTTTCAAACTGCAAATTCTAATCCATATCTGTGTCATAATTAAGAAATTTTGTTCTTTATACTACTAGGGCATCAAATATATCTAAAAACAAATATTCTTTCAAAATAAAACCAAACCATCTTAAATCAATCTAAATTTATCAAGAGTACTTTCTAAATCTCCCTACTTTGCAAATTTCAGGAGGAATTGCTTTCTCTGAAAAATTGTAACCCACTATTGTGGGTTCACCCATACCTATGAGGTGATTGTAAATTTCTTGGGTCCTTTTTGTGGGTGGAGAATACTACTATTAATTATCCCCATGCCTCCATTTCTCATATTTCTCTAGAGTCATATTTATCTAAATCTCTTCTAGATGAAGATTATTTATAGGTGAATGATCATAATTCAACCTAGTTGGTTGATTATGAGGGAATTCCTTTTAGTGAAAAAACATAATTTTATATTAAACATATATTCTTTAGTTTTTCTTGTTTCCTTCCCTAGTTCTCCTCTTTTTTGTGGATAAATTATCTTTCACAACATATTACAGTATTCCTAGAGAACTTATATAATTTAGATACTTCTAAGCCCTCCTCCCCTTCTCTAGCTCCTCACGATTCTCATTTTCATACTTAAAACTGTATTAGTATTAAGTAATTATATACCAAATAGTCCCTGTATGGTAAGGAACCAGACTTGAGATTTATTTGATCATTGGTGATGCTATTCTATTCCAAGCTCTAGGGGAGGTTAACTAGGTGCATCTTAGGGGATTGTCTTATAGTAGTAGTTTGGGGCCAAAAGAGGCCAGTTCTAGGGTAACCTACTATAATTTGTTAATAACTGTTAACTTAATAATAAAAATTTGGGATAACATAATAGTAAGTAATTTGATTCCTTATCTTTATGAGAGGGTATTTTGGTCCCACATGATTCATGTTGAGGGTTCAAGGTCCATAGTGTTCATTCTATGGTAACTAAAATAAATGATTCTTGACGTTTTGTGTTCTAGTGAGACTAGTCCAGGGAAACTCAAGTAAATGACCATGTGATGAAACTCCCATAGTATGTAGCCTAATTCTCCTCTGTAGGTTTTCATTTTACTCTAGTGGTTGATATTTTAGTTTTGGTATTTTTTCTATTGGTTTTAGTAGTTTTTACTTATTGGCATTTTGGTTAATTTTTGTATGTCCTTTATTTTTGGTTTGTGTACCCTTGTGTTGACCTTTGATCTCTAGTATGTCCTTGGTCATGTTCCTATTTGTATCCTTGTACTTTTTCTTTAGACTTTCTTTCTTTTTATATACATATGCGTGTGTGGGCCTGATGTTCTCTCATCAAAATGGTCTAAGTGGACCTTTGGTTCCATGAGGTTTGGTGGTAGTCATTCTATTACCGTTTCAATTCTGACATTTATGTTCATATGCTTGGAGGATTGTTGTTGGTATTCAATCTTCTTGTCCTTCTAGAGACTTGTTCCTTATCATGATTATGTCTATTTGTACCTTGTTTTTATATTTTTTGACATACATTTAGAGGATGTGATGTATTGTTATTCATTGCTACATACCTACCACTTATGTAGTGGTTGTTGATTCATTATGCATCCCTTGGGCATTAGTTGTATATTTGAGCTTTCTATATAATATGTATATTATTATTTATGTTGATATATTATTTCCATATTTTAGTCCCATTCCAAAATTGGCTTAGAAATTGAAATATTGTGAATACTTGACTATACCTTCAGAAAATGAGTCTTCCAAATGTTCCAAAGTTACCTCCCTTCCATAAAAAATTTCAAAATTCCTCCTTAAGTCATATTTTAGGAATTCATGTTTCCATTTTCACCAAATGCTTTTCCTCATTGTTCTAACTCATGTCAAAATCTAGAAAATCACATTTAAGCTTAAATTTATAGAAAGGAAAGAATAAGTACTGAGTATCGGGAATAAGGATTTTCCGCTACTATAGTGAAGAATAGTAACTAAGGAAGTCATTGTTGGAACTCTCAAAGGGTAAGAGAAAAGAACTAAAGTCTCCCTTCATAAAATTGATGATCGGTGTACTAAGATGATTGGAAGGAGTAGTATGGTGGTAAGATTTTTGAAGTTCAAAATTGTAGAACTCATGAAGGGTAATTCCTAAAATTTGAAAATAATAGCCCAGTTTTGGAATCCCCTCATTATAGCTCTACTCCACATGCAGAATGGAAGCAAGATGTGCTTATCTCCACATAATAAAAAAGTGAAGGATCATAATTGGTGGTGCCAGCGTACTCTTTCCAAAACTTTATACGGTGACTGTGGGTCCTTTGTAGCTCCTTTTTTTAAAATTCTAACTTAGGTAAACAATCTACCATTGATCGAGATAATAAATGAACTACACAATTTTATTACAGGGATGTCTTGTCTAGCACTTAATGCAATGAATGCCATTAATGTGCATTGATCTTCTCAGATATACCTTGATTGTAAAATATCTTGTGGAGAAAGTTACAATAAAATTTCATCACATAAGCATTTGCAGGAGTCATTCTCATTCTATACACCATTTTCCTTTGAATGGTATAAAATTGTTGTGACCTAAAAATACATAGGATGGCTCTTATATATCATGGGTATAATCAACTAAGCACCATCGAGAGTGAATGGAAAGAAATTTGTTATACTAAATTAAGTCACTTTGACTTGGGAGATCTTCACAGGAGAATTGGCCTAAAGCCTAGGCATCCAATCACCTAAAAACTAGTTAAAAGCAGGTTCATGGAAGCAGCCAAATTCCTTGTCAGTGTACAATCTCCAAAATTTATTAGGTAATGCATTGTCCATTTCAAAAAATATACCAAACTAATCAAAAAGGCCAATGAGGATGTTCACCTAACACTAGATAGAACCACAATTCCAAATTTATTCCGCTTTCCTACAAGGGAAGAATATAGAAATTGGGATTATGGCTGCTCATCTCCTTTTTTAAATGAGTACAGGACAAAGTGGAAAGTCATAATGTCAAGGAATACTTCAAGCAAGCGAGGTCCAGCAAGTCAAGTCTCCCCGTGACTATTTATGGTACAAATATGAAGCTTTAAATAGTCGATGTATTGGTCTTATTGCAAAAAATGAGAGGCAGTTAAGAAGCTTGCAATTTAGAGGAATGGGTATTATTTTTAGTATAGACTATGTGTGTTGAGGAAAGGTATATATATTGTGATTAAATCATTAGTGATAGAAAGAAAACTATGATAACTGAGGCTAAATTTTCCAATTCCTTTTTAATGCTTTCTTATATTATTTATGCCCAAGCATGCACATAACAATTTCCTAGTCTAAATCACATTGAATATTTCAATGTGGATATACAAATAAATGATTTCTATCCATGCTTCTAGTTTCCCAAAAGTAATGTGAAGTTTAGGAGGGTAAATGATGCATTCACCATAAAATTGATTTGGGAACTACAAGGATGCTTTGAGCAGAGATTATCTCCAGAAGAGGTCAGAGTAATTTCTGAGCATAGTAGATACTTGACCTAATTCATGACCTTTAAATATTTCCAAATTGATGTAGTTGATGATTTTCCCAAAAATATACATAGATATCTTGATGACAAGATGATCTTGATTGATTTGTATTGAAAATTACTAGAAGTGAATAAATGGTACAAAGAAAGGCAAAAATCTAGGATCTCTTTTCTTATAATGATAGGGGTGTATTCATGGTCTTCTAGTTAAAATGATATAAACACATTCAAGGCTGCAACAACTCACTACCTTTTCAGGAAATACAAGGTTCTTCAAACTAGATATGATCCCAGTAACTTTGCCAAAGATAATCTACAACTAGGGTTATCTTCTTGTCACACGCATAATATTTTTGTGCAAATTTTATGGATGAATATGAAATGAAAGAAAGGTCTTGGTTGATGCTCATCATAGACCAAAAAAACTCTATGCAGTGTATTTAAATGTATATTGGTTAGTAGATGACATGTCTGAATTTTTAACACCACGATACTTGGAGAAGATTAAAGGAACCCCATTAGCACCTATGAAATTGGATATCCCATAAATTGATGACCTTGATGTGTGCATATCTATAAAAATGAAAATGACTAAGGATTGGATTGAGTGGAAGAAGACTAGGAAGAGGAAAGGAAGCTCTACACATGAGCCACCCAATCAAGTGCATAGTAATCCTTCTACACCTATTTTTTCTACCCCAATGGGCATATTAGAATCTACCTCTTCCAAAGCTACTAGAGGAGATGATGAGCCTTGAGAAAAAGAAAAAGAGCTTAAGTCTAGTTGCGGAGAAGGACCCCTTCCAGTTTTAGGTCTAATAGAGTGAGAAGAACCTAAAGATAGAGAAATCCAACTCTAAGGAGATATTCCACTGGGAGTTACTTTAAATATGCAATAGGATTCTCTTGATCAGTAACAAGGGGAGCAACAAGAAAACCCCTCAATGGACTCACACCTGTACCTCTAGTTTTAGCCTCTTCTAGTCCTTCTTCTTCTAAAGTTATCAAATTTATGTTCATATATTCCCAAAAGGAAACTCCTCATGTTGTTAGCAGATCATTTGATCTAGAAATCCCCAAGTCTACCTCAAAGGTGTTATCCATTCCTTCTTGGTTAGAATAGATTATTGAGAAGAAAAGAAAGAGGGAAGAAAGAAGTGTACCACTTCAAGACATGATCAAGATCAAATTCTAAGCTATCCTTCTTCTCCTTAGAAGGAGAAGAAATCATCATTTCTAGCTTCTCTGGGGAAATATCAGGATACTAGGCATGTCATTATGTAAATAGTCCAAACTAAAGCCATTAACAAGCTAGCTCACTTGGATGCATCTGACATCACAATGACTTGGATAGATGTTGTGATGCAGGGAATCCTATAAAAACTCTAAACATCTAGGATCTTTATGATCCTTCTTCATTTAATCATTCAAATAATTTAAAATAGGCAAATACTATCTTATTTCACAAGATAAATCAACAACAAAATACTTCTTTGGTTCCTTTAATAAACAACTTCAATTTTGTCCCGAGTTTTATAGTTTTTAAAGATTGAGTTATTTGAACCACTAGAACTCCAAACCAAAAATTATGGGAAGAATAAAGTTTTTCAATAGTTAAAATATCTATAACCTCACAAAATATTAATGTTTGAAGACTCAATTTGATTCCTCAAACAATTATTGTTTCAGACTACAAATTCTAATTCATATTCGTGTCATAATTCAGAAAATTTATTCTTTATGCTGCTAGGGCATTAAATATATTTAAAAATAAAAATACTTTCAAAAGAAAACAAAAACCATCTTAAATCCATATGAATTTATTTTCCAAAAATGTTAATACATGGATTTTATCATTGTTTAAATCATGAGATAATTAGAAATCATTGCATGTCACTCCATTGAAGAGGGTTTAAAACTAGTCTTCACCAAAAATGTCACAACTCTCACATATCTTCATAAAAATTACCGAGACAAAAAATAAATGAAATATTATTCATATATATTTCCAATGAATAAAATTATAAGTTCTAATTCACCCATATTTGTCTGTAACAAATAGTACAACATGATAGTTCACAAGCATCCTGGAAACTACAAACAATTGTTTGAATTAAGTTGAGATGATGTCCTAAGAGGGGAGGGGTGAATCAGTACCTCTAAAAATTTTCTTGGTTACCCCATTATCCCTTAATCATCAGTTTGTAAATTATCTTATCTAACAGTTCATCTTTCTTTATGTATATGCAATCATATCATAAATTCTTTTAGTATGTAACCATAATAGAAACATTCATGAAAAATAGATAACACATAAGACAAGATATGATATCACAAAAAACTCATGTTAGGAAGTAAAAACTACGGTGGGGATTGTTACCCTAAAGACATCACTATCTGCAGATAAAAAGGGGCCAGTTAAGGCTTACAATTGGTCACTTTTGATGACCTGCCCTGTTTGGAGTATTACGGTGGAGACCTATTATGATCTATGTCATTTGAAGCTTTAGCAACACTGTTAAGTGTGCACTCTATTAAGAGATTTGTAAAGAACAGTTAAGTCCACCTTCTACAAAAGGATTTTAGATGTGATGCACTTGTTAGAATGCAACTACATAAGTCTTTGATCTGATAATATATGCAATCTTTAATTGTTGATAATAGATCTTATAAAGATTCATACATATTAGTAATCATCCTTCCATGATTGAATAATACCTTTATCTTCTCGTCGGTAGCCTCTGTGTGTTCTTGACAATTGATGTATTATGTTTCTGACCTTTGCATGAATTCTGCCTTCTACTCCTCAGATGCTCTTCATAGCTATCAATAATAAAGAATTCATGTACTGAAAATTGAGTTTGAACATCTATTTATACTAATCTAGGCTCAATTCTTGATTCATGCATCGCAAGTTAACTCTAGATCCAAGGTATACAACTTGACCTTGATCTTTTGTTAGATATGTTTTAGATCCATTAGGATGAATTAAAACATTTACATAAAGCTTGCTTGACCCTCAAGTTATGATTTAAAACAAATAAAAACTCTAAAAATAGATTCACATTGCTTAATCCATCATGTAAAAATCAGATCCACAATTTGCGGGTTCTCTAACTGACTGTCAGTTCTGATAGTCAGTTTTCTTGGTTGTCAGTGTTCCTTTCTTGAACTTGTCATCAAGTATGCCTTTTTTGTTCATGTCAAGTTAGTTCTCAGAACTATGTTGCCGTTGATGCTTGTGGTCTGGCGATAATGCTTTAGTCTACCGGTGATCTCTGTCAATGTTTTTCACTAAGTTTACTAATGGAAAAATAATATCATCAATCTCCCCCTCTAACATTAGTATCAAAAACATGATATGTGAAACATACTAAGTGTATTAGTATGTACACCTATGTATACTTCTTCCTTAGTCATTTGAATGACTCCCCCTATGTATATGTCGGTAAGTATATAT
>MU224495.1:876009-886764 GCA_018584345.1 Thuja plicata
TATATATATATATATATATATCCTTATGTATTTTCTTTTCCTCTTTTCATCTGATATATATATTGTACATAACTATATACATTTCTTTTCCTCCTTTTTTGATTCTAAAGACAAAGGTACTTACAACTTTTCAAAAAGGTGGGAATGTGAGGATTTGATCTCCTCCATCATCTTTTCCCATTTCTCCTTCAGCATTTCTAGAGCTATGTGCTCTAGTGAAATCTGTACATGTATGTCATAGATGTTGTCTACTATAGACATCTCAGGGGTTGCTATCAAATTTCTAGTATCAGAAATATGTTGCTGGAAAATAGTAAGATTAGGCAGAATGTGTGCTTGTAGGTTGGTAATCTCACCTTTGAATTGAGTTTCAGCATCCCATATTTCTTGCCTTAGCCTGTTCACCTCTATGACTATGTCTTGATGTGCCTTTATGTTGTCGGCATGAGAGGTTAGGCTTTGTGCACTGGTTGTGACATTATGATCTATTTATGATAGTTTGTCACTATTTTTTTTTGAAAATTTCTCAAGTGTGCACATCTTTTGAACTAAGGTGATTTCTTTAGAAATCATTGGCTCTAATTCTTCAGTGAATTCTAAGAGCTTTATCTTGTTCAATGCCACTTCTTGGCTGATTTTGTCAATTAACTTGAATTGATATTTATTTTCTTCTTGTTCTTCCATATCTTTTTCTACATCTATACCTTGCTCTGTGATGGCGTTGGTAAGAACATAATTTTGTTCCTTTACTGAAGTATTTTCTTCAAGTTTCACTTCGGGAATGAGTTGTTGGAGTATCTCTTTAGCTTTTTCAAGTGCCATGTTTTCCCTATGTTCTTGTATCATTTATTTTGTATGTCTTTTCTCTGACATAACACTCCAAACTCTTGAAGTTTGTCACTATCCAAAGTGGTAATGTCCCAGTTTAGAACTTCAACGACTTCATCAAGTGTCACAGCCAAGATGTCCTTCTTTACTAGTATTTTCTTCTTTTTCTTTTTTGGCTGGGTGGCAGATTGATGTACCACCATCTGTAAGGCTTGAGATTGGGTAGATTTTTTGGGTGAGTGTCGAGAGGATGAGGCATCCTTTTGTATGTGTTTAGTGTTTACCGATCAGTTTGGTGAAGATGTCTCCTCATGTACCTTGGGTGTATCAACAAATGAATCTTCTTTTAATTTTATGCCTTCATTCTTCTTGACACCTTCACTCTTATCTTTCTCTTCCCCCTTTCTCAATGTATCATCAGTGGTTTTATCTGCCTCTTTTCTTTGTTCTTTTGATACATCTTACTGCTCATCGGTTGCATCCTTCATTTCTATATTTGTGTCCTTGGGAGTGTTGGATGCACCTTTGTTTTCATCAGTACCCATATCCTTGGTTATGTCATCATCTTTCTTAGATGATTTATCCTGACTTGACTATATATCAATAGCATCTATTAATATATTCATGTTAGTCGACGTATTGACTGTTGCTGTGTTAGCTATGTCATGTCCGTCGGTATTACCCTTAGTAGCATTTATGTCTTCATCTTTTTGAAGCTCTACTACAGGGTCATTTTCTATAATGGTATTGACAATGTTGTCTAACCATGAATCATCATTTATATCAACATCTAAGTTACCTTTTATTGACAGTTCTTCTTTGGTAACTTCATCCTCCCAGTTTATGTGGATGGGGCTTACTGGTACTTGATCATCCTTACCATCTTCTGACCAGTCGTCATCTATAACATTAGTTTTTTTTTGGCCTATGATCTGTACCTCTTCACTATCTAACTCAACTATTGAGTTTCCTATTTTTTTGATAGGTTCCTTTGCAGGACTACTTTCTTCATAGAGATTTCGTATTTCACTCCATATATTATGAGTGTCTTCTTCCAGTTCTATAAGTTGTTCTTTTTGAAATTTATAAGCTCTCAACTTGGGTGAGAAGATTTTTGCATATTTCTCCATGACTTCATTGATTTCCTCTCTTGTTGATTCAGGAGGCATAAGAGAGACTAGTACTCTTTCTCTTATCCTCTTCTCCTCATGGAGTGCAAAAGTGAATCTAGAAGATATTTTATCTAATAGTTCTTGTGGAACATCATGTGTAGTGAAGTGCAATGGGACATAATAGTGTTTGAAAATCTTAGCAATAAGTGCATCTTCAATCTTATTATGTTCTACTATATCCCATTTTAGCCATTTCCTAATTTTAGGATGTCCATCAGAAATAGACTTACATATGTCATCAATGTCTTTAGTTGGAGATGTAACCTTTTCTTTTTCTTTTGCAAGTTTTATAGTGTCAGGTTCATCCATAGTTGACTCTTCTAAGTCTTCATCATTCTGAACATATTTTCTCCTTTTGGCAGGTGCCCTAGCTGGTTGTTTTTCCATTTGAGGTGCAGGTTTCCTCTTGTACACCTTCCTTTTTACCATGGGAGAAGAAATAACATCTTGTGTTGTTTGGCTTCTTGTTCTAGACTTCTTAGGTGGAGGAGGAGGTGGTGAATCAGACTTCTCTTCCTCTGATTCTTTTTTCTCTATTGTGTCACTGATGGGAAGCTAACCCTTGGTGATTTCCTTCTTACTTTGTTGTTCCTCCTTACCTTCTTCATCTTCTTCTCCATTATAAGATATATTCAGGTTCTTTTTCAAATTCTTTACCATTCTTTTTGACTTCTTTATAGCCTTCTTGACAACAAGATTTGATTTAATCTTTAGCTTGGCTTCCTCATAGGTACCAAATCTTAGTTGTTTGTTGTCAATGGGTTCATTTAACAATGCCTGAATGCATTCAATTGCTAATCCTTTTCTGATTTCATAATCTAGCTTTGTAAGCCATGATTTTCTTGGAACTACAGCTTGCATGTAAGTGAATTATGTATCCACCATGAAACATATCTCTTCATGGTGTTCCTCTATCAAAGTCTCTGAAATTATGGTTCTTTCTTGTAGCATTTCCTTAATGGTTTTGAAGTATTCATGCATTACATTGTCAAAATCTGTTCCTAGTGATTCTATGAATTCACTAATCTGAATGGTAATTGGTCTACTTGTGTCCCATGCAACTTTTCCTATGGAAGGAAAGTATTCTTCAAAATAAAAGAAATACACATTATGAGGGAGCCAAACTTACATGTGTTTGTCCTTGAAGTTTGTCCTTGAAGACCTTATTGTGCACATGTTCTCCTCAAATTGATGTAATAGGATCTCTGCCAGATCCATCTTCTTCCCCTGTTTGATAATCTTGTACGCTGTGCTCATAATAGTACTACATATATAGTTCATTCTGCTTGCTTTGAAGATCTTGTATCCAACAACACATGCTCCAAACTTCCGCTCTACGTTGGTAATGGTGTTGACCTTTAGTGCCCTCTAATCTGATTTTGCACTAGTTAGTCTTTCAACTTCTACTAGAGATGGATGTTTGTGAGCCTATGGTTTATCGGTTGTTGGATAACTAGTAACCGCATGTATAACATCCTTTGTTATAGCCTTTGGATTGTTTAGCCATAGAGTGTTGTCATGAACTCTCCTAAGAATGATTTTAATCTATTCTATCTTGAAAACCCTAGGAAAATGAAGTGCATTTGTGAGTCCCTTTACTTCCAAGTGTTTATGCTCTTCTTTGAGCTTTCCAGCATCATCACAAAGTGCTACATAGGTGTTATCAAGGTCTAGATCTCCTATCTCTGAGATCTTACAATGAATATAGGACCTTATGTCCTCTACCAGTAAAACCCTAGATGGGATTCAGGAGAATGCTCCGGAATCGTCTGGTTGTGAAGCTATTTTAGGGTGTAATTTATACTTAGGTTTAACACACACTCCTCTATTGACAAGTCTGAAGGGTTTCTTCTTGTCATCCTTAATTTTCTCTACCCTAGAAGTTGATGCCATTGTATTTGCAATTTAGGGCTTTTAACAAAATAAAGACAGTGCTATCGGTGAGTGTATTAACTTACTGATTCTCTATGATTTCCTATGAATCTGAATGCTCCATGTTTGACTTCTGCTAGGTTGCTTTCCAATTTTCTCTCAAATCACTCTGGTCTCCTCTGCTCTACTCAAAAATCACAGGTGCAAAAATGAGCTTACCCATCGGGCTTTTATACATTTTTGTGCCCTAAGTTGTCATAAATGATTACTAACTTGTTGGTTTATGAAGACTGCTTTTGTTAGTAAAGACATTCATAACACCGTCGGTGTCTGTGCAAAGCGTTAGAGTATGTAGCAGTTTTGGAGACTTCACCGATGATTGTCGGCGAGGTCGCAAAGATAGATTTTGTGATTCAATATTCACCGATATCCATCGGGTTACACTTAGCTTGTGTAATGACCGATACATTCTTGTAAGTAACACTAACTTTTTTTGTGTGTGTTCACCGATGCAAACTGTGCCTAATAACCAATGGTTTCTTTTTAATAGATTAGCAAGTAACAATGTATTGCATCTTTATTCATGCTAATATTACAATATGAACTATGTATAATGGAACTGATGCATAGTAAAATTTGTCATAATGCAGTTCCATACAAACTTATGCAATCTAGTTAGATGTGGTGATGTCACCAGATCTAGTGGATGGGGTGTCATCATTTGTATTGCTTGGTCTAGCACCTTCAGTGTTTGTGGATTTTACCCTCATTTTGTTTCTCATTCTTTTGATGTCATCAATGGTATTTCCATTGGGATGTGTATTTGTGTTTGTCAGTCAGTCTTTGTAATCTTTTATAACATGTTCAACCTTATGACAATGTAAACATGCCATACCTGGATTGGTCCAACCTCTTGACCTTTTGGTCCACTTTCTCATATAGTTGTTAGAAATATGACCATACCTTCCACATGTTGTGCAATTTACCCATGTGTTATAGTCCCAAACATACGAGTTACCTACTCTTGCTGGTTTGTAGTTTTTATCAGTCTCCTTTGGAGTCCATGCCTTGTTGTTCTTTTTCCAGCATTCCTTATGTGTATGCCCATTCATCTTGCATGTAGGAAAGTACTTGTCCATATAGGTTTTTCTCTTTGGATTTGCACTCATGTGCCTTGTGTCCTTTCTTTGACATTTATAATAATTACCAATAAAAGTAGATTGTGCTTGAGAAATACCTTTCATTTTGCTTATGTAGATGTTTGAGGTGTGGCCTAGTTTTCCACAGTGATTGCATGACAACTTCTTGGATCTTGGGGTTGTGAAAGCATTCCTCTAATCTAGTTTATTAGAGGATTCACCATTCTCATTGTACCCTAATCCTGTGTAGTTGTTGACTCTTCTTTGTCCATCAAGAAAATCATCCATCCTTTTGTTTCTATCCTCAGCCTTTTTGATCAATTCGTTGTGTTGATTCTGGACTTTAATTTCATGCTTTAATTTTTCATTCTCTTCTCTTAGCTCACCTTTGATCTATATTCTTTCAATGAGTTCTTTATTTAATCTATTTGCTTCTTGACACATAAGAATAATCTACTTGGTAACCTCATGGTGATGCTCAGTGAGTCTTTGAATCTCTGATTATTTCTCTTGTAGTTTCTCTGTAATTTTCCTCCTATCATCAATGGCTAGTGTTCTTTCATTTTCTACTTTTTTTGCATCATTCATGGCATCAATAATTTTTACCATTTGAGTTTCTTGACCAATTTGTAGCATCTTGATTTGGTCTGTCAGATGTTGATTGATCTCTTGCATACTTGTAATTTCTTCAACTAATGCATATGAAGCTTTTCTCAATGATGATTCTGTTGTTTCAAAGTACTCTTGTATTTTTATTTCTTTGTAGTCTTTCTCATTAAGCCTAGTTGCCATAATCTTTCTTTCATCAAGAAGTTGTCTCATCTTTATTTTCGCCTCCTTATACTGCTCATAGTTTATTTGCATCTGGAACTGCTCATTCTCAATAGTCATGTCCAGTTTGAACTTGTCCATTGGTTTGATCTTTTCTCTCAAGTATTTAAGCTTTTCAAGAGAGAGACTTAGATCTGATATCAATTGTTAGAATTATATTGAGATGATGTACTGAGAGGGGAGGGGTGAATCAGTACCTCTAAAACTATTCTTGGTTAGCCCATTAACCCTTAATCATCAGTTTGTAAATTGTCTTATCTAATAGTTCATCTTTCTTTATGTATATGAAATCATATCATAAATTGTTTTAGTATGTAACCATAATAGAAACATTCATAAAAAATAGATAACACATAACACAAGATATGATATTGCAGAAAAATAATGTTGGGAAGTAAAAAATGCAGTGGGGATTGTTACCCACAAGACTTCACTATCTGCAGATAAGAAGGGGTCGGTTAAGGCTTACAATTGGTCACTTTTGATGACCCACCCTGTTAGGAGTATTACAATGAAGACCTATTAATATCTACTTCATTTGAAGATTTAGCAACATTATTAAGTGTGCACTTTGTTAAGAGATTTGTAAAGAATGGTTAAGTCTATCTTCTACAAAAGGATTTTAGATGTGATGCAATTGTTCGAATGCAACTACATAAGTCTTTGATGTGATAATATATGAAATCTTTAATTTTTGATAATAGATCCTATAAATCTTCATACATATTTGTAATCATCCTTCCATGATTGAATAATACCTTTATCTGCTTGTCGGTAGCCTCTATGTGTTCTTGACAACTGATGTATTTTATTTCTGACCTTTGCATGAATTCTACCTTCTACTCCTCAGATGCTCTTCATGGCTATCAATAATAAATAATTCATGTACTCACAATTGAGTTGGAACATCTATTTATACTAATATAGGCTCAATTTTTGATTCATGCATCGCAAGTTAAGTCTAGATCCAAGGTATACAACTTTACCTCGATCTTTAGTGATGCAGGAGCATCCTGGGTGTAAGGGCAATCTTGCATCACTCAAAAATATGTGTTTTTCTAATCAATAAGGGATATTTTGTACAAAGCTACTATTTTTGGAAACTTACTATTTTTAGTAAGTTGGTCGTTTGAACTCAGAATGTTCTAATTTTCCAGGTGAAGGTTCATCTTAGTCATATAAGAATGCCAGTTGAATTTTATTGCCAGATCATCTGTATTGGTGAAGTTATTAAGGATTCACTATTGAGATTTTAGGGTGAAAAACCTTTGAGCTCAATTTTTAGGATCTTAGAGGCTCTAGATCGAGGTCGAACCCCCGATTGACTCACGCTTCGCTAGTCAGGCACTGTAGATTGTGATCTCCCCTTTCCAGAAAGTGGTTATAATAGCCAATTGGAGCTACAGTTCCAAAGTTATGGCTTCCGAAAGTTGGGCTACCTAATCTCATATTTTGTAAATATTTAAAGCCAACCCTTTTGTAATAAAAGTGAAAAATAATTAAATGCTAAGGGTAGTCAGCCTTAATGGCTAGATTTCTGAAACCTTCTCGGGTGGTGAAAATTGCCTATATAAAGAAGGCCCATAGTGTTGTCTAGGGCAGTGTTGGGTAGATCTGGGTAATAATTCAAGGCTTTGTCCTATAGAATATTGTAAGGGGAATGCCCATGTGGCTTTGCATATTGTAATTCTAAAAGTTTGTAATTCTATATTTGTGGAGATAATAAGAAGTCCATTTTATGTTCTTGCAAATTGTTGTCGCTTCTCTATTTTTGTTATGTGTTTGTGGCATTAAGGGGAGCACCCTTCATCAAGTGTTAAGGGGAGCACCCTTCATCAAGTGGTATCAGAGCAGGAGTTCCTGAGCGTGTAAACAGATCACCGACTGTGAGACAATTTGAACCAGGACCATGGTTAGGGTTTCAGCGCACATTGCGAAAATGCCTCCATGAAGGGAACATGGCAGAAGAGATGGTGTTGTGACACCTGAGGTTAGAGAACTCCAGAGACAAGTGTGAGAATTGCAAGAAGAGATTCATAGAGGAATGAATCTTAATGTTAGAAATGAAAGTGAGGATGAAATCGAAGAAGGAAATGATGATCAAGAAGAAGTTGAAGTTTTGAATCCAGAAGAATAAAGGCTTTTCTGAGTCATTTCCAAGATTGGGAAACGACCTAAGATTGAGGTTCCTACATTTTTAGGGAATATTAACCTAGAGGATTTGATTGACTAGATCAATGAATGTGAAGAATATTTTAAGTATGAAGATATTGAGGATCCTGATCGGGTCAAGTTTGCGAAGGCCAGACTGAAGGGTCATGCGAAGATTTGGTGGCAGGAGATCCAATTGGAGTGAAATCAAAGAGGAAAGGATAAAATCACAAGATGGGATCGGAGGGTGGATAAGTTGAAGCGACAGTTCATTCCTATTGATTATGAGCTTGACCTAATAAAGAAAATGCAAAGTTTGAAGGAAGCAGGAAAATCTGTCCAAGAGTATATGGAGGAGTTCTATCAAATCCTCATCCAAATAGGCCATGTAGAAGTTGACAAGGAGAAAGTTGCCCGTTACCTTAATGGGTTGAGGCTGAGCATTCAGGAAGAGTTGAACCTGATTCGAATGAAAAATATTGAAGAGACCTACCAGTTTTCCCTAAAGGTAGAGGAAAAGTTGAACAAGAAGTTTGAAAGCAGGCAAAGCGGAAGAGGTCACGATGGAAGATCTGGTGGACGATCTTATGGAGGCTGAAATGAAGATCAAAAAAAGAAGGATGAGGCTAGTAATAGTCAGGGTCAAAGGGGAAATAATTTCAATCAAAATAATAGAGATCAAAGAGGAAGAGGATGAGGAAAAGGATCAGGAAGAGGAGGCTTCTGTGGAACATGTTTTCACTATGGAGAAGAAGGTCATAGGGAATATGAATGTCCTCAACGCAAAAGAAGAATAGAAAAAAAGAAATGAAGGCCAGGACAGAGTTGCGCATGTAGATGAAGATGCCAGATCATCAAATTCTGAAGATGCTAAAAGAGGAGAAACACTGATTAACAGAAGAGTCCTACTCAGTGGTGAGAATGAACCTGAACAAAGGAGGAGCCTATTTCGCACTAGGTGCAAGTGTGAGGGTAAGTGTTGTGATGTGATTATTGATAGTGGAAGCACTGACAATTTGGTGTCTGAAGAGATTGTGACAAAGTTGAAGCTCAAGAGACAGAAACACCCACATCCATATCAGATTACCTGGGTACAAGATGACCACAAAGTCATGGTCAATGAACAATGCCTCGTGGAGTTCAAGATTAGCGGATACCATGATGAGGTACTATGTGATATCATATCTATGGATGTATGTCATATTTTTTTGGGTAGACCATCACAGTTTGACAGATGTGTTGTACATGATGGTCATGCGAATACCTATTTCATGACAAAGGATGGAGTGTGACATAAGCTAAAGCCATTGAATGAAATAGAAGAAAAGGTATGTGGTAGTGCAAGAATAACTTTTGTTGATGGAAGAAAGTTCCTAGATGATATGAGGCATGAGCATGTGTGTTTTTCTTTAATTCCAGTAAGGAGGAAGTAGAAGATGTTCCTGTAGAAGTTGTGGATTTGTTGAATGAGTTTCAGGATATTGTATTCGATAATGTACCTAATGGATTACCACTAGTCAGGAAGATCAATGATCAAATGGACTTGATTCCAGGAGCGAGTTTGCCAAATAAGGCAGCACACAGAATGACACCTACAAAAAGTGAGGAGTTGAATAGACAAGTACATGAGTTGTTGCAGAAAGGATTGATCCGTGAGAGTCTAAGTCCCTATTTTGTACCAGCAGTATTAGCACCAAAGAAGAATGGAGAGTGGAGGATGTGTACAGACTCTAGGGAAATAAACAAGATCACAATCAAGTACAGGTTTCCATTGCCACGAATGGATTATATTATGGACTGTTTGAGTGGAGCTGTGTATTTTTCAAAGATAGATCTGAAGAGTGGATATCATTAGATTCAAATCAGAGAAGGAGATGAATGGAAGACTACCTTCAAGACAAAGGAAGGATTGTATGAGTGGTTAGTCATACCTTTTGGGCTAACCAATGCACCGAGCACTTTCATGCGACTCATGAACGAGGTTCTGAAATAATTTCTAGGTACATTTGTCATTGTTTACCTAGATGATATTTTTATCTTTAGTAAGACATTGGAGGAGCGTATGATGCATATTCATATGGTATTTGAGAAGCTAAGAAAAGAGAAATTGTTGATAAATTTGAAGAAGTGCAGTTTTGTGAAGAAGGAGTTAGTGTATTTGGGATTTGTAGTTTTAGAAAAAGGTCTAAAAATGGACCCCGAGAAGGTACAAGCTATCCTTGAATGGCCTAGCCCAAGGAGTGCTACTAAGGTAAGATATTTTCATGGTCTAGCTAGCTTTTATAGAAAGTTTATCAGAAATTTCAGTAGTATTTGTGGACCCTTGACTGAAACAATGAGAGGGGATAGAAAAGAGTTTAAGTGGACTAATGGGGCAGAAAAGAGTTTTCAATTGTTGAAACAAAAAGTTACAGAACAACCTGTTTTAGCACTCCCATATTTTAATAAGGTGTTTCAAGTAGATTGTGATGCTAGTGGTACTACAATAGGAGCTGTTATGATCCAAGAAGGTAAACATGTTGCTTATTTCAGTGAGAAGTTAAATGATGCCAAGAGAAAGTATTATGTTTATGATCAGGAATTTTATGCTATAGTTCAGGCATTAAAAAAGTGGAGACATTATCTTCTTCCTAAGGAGTTTTTTTTATATACTGACCATCAAGCTTTGCAATATTTGAATAGTCAAGGAAAGTTGAATCAAAGGCATTTGAAATGGGTTGAATTTTTGCAGAGTTATACATTTGTTTTGAAACACAGGAGTG
>MU224495.1:888052-904576 GCA_018584345.1 Thuja plicata
CAGTGGAGTATTCCAGCAAGTAGTTCAGATACCAAGGAGATTGAAGACATACTAGACAGTCGTGTTGGTAGAAGCACAAGGAACAGGACATATGAAGAATATCTAGTCAAGTGGAAAGGACGACCTGGAGAAGATTCATCATGACTGACAAAGAAGGAGGTTGACCAGCTTGGTTTTCCTCTGCACACCTGAGACGTGACAGGGTCACTTCTCAAATTACCCTGGGTGTCTAATGCAGGAGCATCCTGGGTGTAAGGGAAATCTTGCATCACCCAAAAATATGTGTTTTTCTATTCAATAAGGGCTATTTTGTACAAAGCTGCTATTTTTGGAAACTTACTATTTTTAGTAAGTTGGTCGTTTGAACTCAGAATGTTCTAATTTTCCAGGTGAAGGTTCATCTTAGTCATATAAGAATGCCAATTGAATTTCATTGCCAGATCATCTATATTCGCGAAGTTATTAAGGATTTACTGTTGAGATTTTAGGGTGCAAAACCTTTGAGCTCAATTTTTAGGACCTTAGAGGCTCTAGATCGAGGTCAAACCCCTAGCTAATTGGCTCTTTGCAAGTCAGGCATTGTAGATCGCGATCTCCTCTTTTCAGAAAGTGGTTATAATAGCCAATTGGAGCTATGGTTCAAAAGTTATGGCTTCCGGAAGTTGGGCTACCTAATCTCATGTTTTACAAATATTTAAAGACAATCCTTTTGTAATAAAAGTGAAAAATAATTAAATGCTAAGGGTATTCGGCCTTAATGGCTCAATTTCTAGAACCTTCTCGGGTGGTGGAAATTGCCTATATAAAGAAGGCCCGTAGTGTTGTCTAGGGCAGTGCTAGGTAGATCTGGGTAATAATTCGAGGCTTTGTCCTACAGAATATTGTAAGGGGAATGCCCATGTGGCTTTGCATATTGTAATTCTAAACGTTTGTAATTATGCATTTGTGGAGATAATAAGAAGTCCATTTTCTGTTCTTGCAAATTGTTGTCGCTTCTGTGTTTCTGTTATGTGTTTGTGGCATTAAGGGGAGCACCCTTCATCAAGTGTTAAGGGGAGCACCCTTCATCATTTAGGTAGATATGTTTTAGATCCGTTAGGATACATTAAAATATTTACATAAAGCTTGCTTGACCCTCAAGTTATGATTTAAAACAAATAAAAAATCTATAAATAGATTTACATTGCTTTATCCATCATGTAAAAATCAGATCCACAATTTGCGGGTTCTATAACTGACTTTCGGTTCTGACGGTCAGTTTTCTTGGTCGTCGGTGTTCCTTTCTTGAACTTGTTGTCGAGTATGCCTTTTTTGTTCATGTCAGGTTAGTTCTCAGAACTATGTCACCGGTGATGCTTGTGTTCTAGCGGTAATGGTTTAGTCTGTTGGTGATCTCTGTCAATGTTTTTCACTAAGTGTACTAATGGAAAAATAATGTCATCAACAATAACTTTTACCAAAGTGTACATAACTTATTCATTTATTTATGAAATTGAAGAAAATAAAAAGAATGAGTATGAAGATTCATTCCACTATGTAATCATTACTATATTAGAGTGTTTCCAGGTTGTACATGGTTGTATGAGGCTTGGAAACAACAACTTAACACAAAAACACCAATCAAAATGCACGTTGTAAGAACACCAACTTGTTCCAAAACTTTCTCCTCCTTCTCTATTCTTCAAATATTGATTTAGTTTGGCCAATACAACATATTTATAGACTGTTTCATAGTTATAAAATATCCAACCACCCTTATGGCCTTTTATCTTCACTTTTACAACTTTATGTGTAATTTGTTTTTTTTTGCACTTTTACATTTTTTTGCAAATGTTGTACTTTTGCAACCTTCATGCAAATTTGACAATTTTTCCCTAATGAATCCCTAAGTTTTAATAATTCTTATAATATATCCCAATCCACAATGCCTCTTTCTACCACACAACTACCAACATACTGCCATCTTATCCATCCATGACCCTAGAAGATGCACTACCAACCTCCCTTAATGGCTTCTCTCTTTGCACTTTCTATCTAGCTTCATCTTGATGGAGACAATATAAAGACCCCTTTTTAGGTCTTCCACATAGACACCTTCATAAACTTCCTTAATACATATTTCATGAATAAGAACCCTAGAACCAAACCAAGTAAACAAACCACAAATAACTAACCCAGATCTTTTGCTAGGCTCTGATACCAATCTGATTCAGAGCATCCTAAAAAAACTCCCAACATCTAGGATCTTGATGATCCATCTTCATTTAATAATTCAAATAATTGAAAAGAGGTAAATACTATCTTCTTTCACAAGATCATTCAACAAAAAAATACTTCTTTGGTTCCTTTAACAAACAACTTCAATTTTGTCCCAAGTTTCATAGTTTTTAGAGGTCGTGTTAATTGACCCACAAAAACTCCAAACCAAACTTTCTAGAAAAAAAAAAGTTTGTCGATAATTCAAATATCTATCACCTTACAAAATATTATAGTCTAAGGACTCCATTTGGTGCCTCAAACAATTATTTTTGTAGACTACTAATTTTGATCCATATCCCTATCATAATTCACAAAAAATATTTTTTATACTCCTAGGGCATCCAATATATTTCAATCATGCAAATTTCAACTTTTGCAACCTTCATGCAAAATTGACAATTTTTCCCTAATGGCTCCCCCAAGTTTTAATAACTCTTATAATATATCCAAATATAATATTTGAGACATTTTACAATTAATTTACCCTTACACGGGTTATTTCAATAATTTTTACCATATAGACCAAACTAGGACCTAAATGACAACTTTTAACAACTTTATGCAAATCATTACAATACTCAATGTTTTCTTTACAAATGTATTCATCATGAATCAATACATCATAAAATGACTCAAAATATCAGTTTTCTCCTTGTGAGCTCCTATTCTTATGTTCTCCTGCACCACATTGGGCCTCCCAAGCATGAGGAGACGGTTCAGATGTGTGAATTTTCCTACCAATAGGTGAAGGAAAAGCTGGATAGAGATAAACAGAAAGACATATTAAAAGAAGCACTCTCTCAAATCTCTAACTATCACGGGAAAGATCTAATTCCCTTGTCTTCACCATATACAACCTCCTCCTCTTCTATCTTAGACCTAACAACAAGAAAGAACCATGCCCTAATTACCAAGCTCCAGTAAGATAGGCACGTGGTTCGAATTGGTAGGGATTGAATAGAAGATGTTAAAATTTGAGGCATGCCCTTGATTGAACGTCTCTGATACCTATACAATTTTTTTTGCAAACAAGAGAAAACATATAGACCAACATTGTAATCATGAAAGAAGAAGAGGAGTGTTATGAAAAAATATTTTCAATGCTCAAGGAAGTCACTGATATGAAGATTTCAAATGGAGTCAAGCTTGGTCTCTTACAATCTCCTGATGGACGCTTGCAAAAATGGATATTCTCTGTAACTTTTAAACAAAAATGTGTGACAAAAGCCAGTAAACATGTACACAAGAAAAAAAAGGAAAAGTGTTGGGGCTATTTGGAGACCCTCCTTAGTCAAGTGCCTATTTTGGTGTTTCCACCTTTATAGAATCCAAATAGATAGATGATAAATTGGTGATAAAGAAATGAGAAATAATAGACAAAATGATAATTGTTACAAGACCATCATAATTAAATTGTCATAATTTCAACAAAATTTGAAATGAAGGGATATGAGAGACTCCGCTTCAATGTCATGATTTTGGAGCTCAATGAACTGTAGGCAAGGTGAAAAGGTGATGAAGTTTCCATGCTACGGATGATAATATTTTGTGAAAAAGTTGTCCAAATTGCAAGAAAAAACTCAAGTAAGTATGGAAAAATATTGTAGAAGAGAGCCAAACTATCTTAGAAGTGCCAAGAAGACCAAAAAAAGGAAAAATAATAAATTTTTAATTTGGTGAAATGATCCTCAATTTCAATGGGATGTAGTAAGAGGCATTACAATAGATGGGTAGTAGTTGTAAAATCTCAATAACTCACTATAGGTCTCCATATCCATTTGATGAGTGAACCTCACACTAACATATTTGTGGCACACACATATCTTGTACCAACTAGATTATGTAGTGAAGAATTTAGATAAGAAAAAGACAAGGAAAATGAAGGGACGTGGATGGTTGCATGAAATTTTTTTTTTAAGCTATGATAGGAGCATCATATAATTGTAAATTAAATAAGGTGTAATTTTATGACACTACAGATGTAAAGATATTATGTAAGTAGTCTTTCTATATCAATTGTTCACACTTTGGCAGTTGTTTTACAAATAGTCGAACATTTTTTAAAATAACCTTTCCTCCTATATGTAGTTACATAAAATTACATATAAGCTATTAATATCTTTATCTAATAGGTTTTATTATGAGTTTAGATTTTACTAGAATCAAGTTTTATATTGGAAACAAGGTTTCTACTGTCATTCTATTGAGCATAAAATTAAGGATTTCCGTCTTGTGAATCCAAGGTCCAAGTCATATCCTAAAGACATCATATCTACTCTGACCCCAAAAACCCCCAAGGCATATGAAGGATGGAAAAATGTGGTCTATAAAGGAAAGCACACTTTGGTTGTCTAGTCGAAGTAGGATTCTAGTTTTTCTTTTCCACCCCAGGAGACACTGCAACTTAAGGTTTCCAAGAATCCCTCTCCCACTAAGACTGCTTCTAAATCTATTTCATAGGTGAATCACATGACTACCTTTATTTCTAAGAAAAGAATCATAATGAATATATCCCTCACACACCAGGAGCTCATACTCCTCAGATGAATTTATTGGTCACTTGTACATTGTGTTCAGTACATTATTCTCATGCTCATCCAGGAAGGGATG
Source organism: Thuja plicata (assembly GCA_018584345.1). NCBI lineage: Eukaryota > Viridiplantae > Streptophyta > Pinopsida > Cupressales > Cupressaceae > Thuja > Thuja plicata. The sequence goes on from MU224495.1 coordinate 892,922, forward strand.
ACTTAGAAGATGAACGATCATTATTCTCGTACTCATCTAGCTTTCTATCCAAATTCATAATATCTTCATTATAGTTTCTCATCTCTTGGGCACAGGGATGACATGAATGATACTTTAGAATGAATTTCATTTCATGGAATGTTCAAGGTTTAACAGTCCTCTCCCAAAGTATATTATATGAGATGTTCATCAAATTTTACTTGGAATTGATGTTCTGTTTCCCTTTAGGAAGTTAAGATTACCACATTTTTACTTACTATGGCATGTCATATTATTTTTCCCAATAGTATTGTTTTTTCTTCCGAACATGTAGATAGACATGGAGGGGTAGTAACTCATCTATTACCATGGTGAAAATATGCAATTGGTAGTTATGAAGTGGACCCTATGCACAGATTGGTTTGGGTTCACATGTAAATTGATAATCATTCTTTTGGGATAATCAATGTTTATACTCCCAATGATGTGTTGGAGAGATATCATCTTTGGCAATGGACAGTTGACTCATTACCACCTAACACTTGAGATATGTGTGGGGATTATAATATTCTTCAAGTGGCCTTTGAAAAAGAAGGCACTTCCCCTTTTTGATGGACAACTGGTGATAGAGGGGATTGGTTCTAAGTGCATAGTAAATTAGGCCCTTTTTTATCTTAATACAAGCTGTAACCATTCACATGCGATTTTCCATACTAGGTATAATTCCTTGGTGCATTATGAAAAAGTTTTTAAATGCATTAATCATGCCATAATCTCCACCCAATATATTTTCTCATTCGGAGAGGAGAAAATTTTTTAGTTTCTTTATTTCCTTATTTCACTTTGTTAGACTATTTTCCTATAAAGTTTAGAATTGAATGGTAGAGTGTTTTGACAATTCCTTCCAGACATAGTTTTTTATTAACATGTACTTATTGAGTCATCCTCATATGTTGGCCCACATTCAGTGGCTTTAGAATGTGGAACCTAGGACCACTCAGCTAATAGGCTAGATTATGTGGTGGAATAGTGTTATTCATCATACTACTAAATTCCTTTGTTTTTACAAGACGGAGCTAGCCAATTTCTTCCAGTGGTCTTATGATTATACTACTAAGGAATTACATGCTGCTACAAAGAGTTTTGCAGCATATCCTTTTAGTATAGAATTAAAGTTAAAGGTCACTACTATCCATCGTCAAAAGTAGATTGTTGATAGTTATGCTTCTAGAGGTGCTCAAATTAAAGTGCATATGCACTAGTTAAAAGTTGATTATCAAGCTAGAAAGTTGTATTCTTCTTGTATACGACCTCTAAATTATTCTCCACGTATGAAAAAAATTGAAGAAGGCAATTCAGTTCTTAATTATCTTCTACATATTTTTCAGGCCTTTGTTACCCTATATAAGAAGGTATTCACTTCGCAAGAACCTTCACCAGTAAGTCATTGGGTCTTGGAAGAGTGCCTTGTAGCTATTCCCTCTAGTCTATCTGATTTATGAAGAGCCTTATGTGATCAATTATTGATCATTGAAGACCTCAATGAAGCTTCTTTCTTCATGACAAATGATAAATCATCAAGATACAATGGCTTCCCCTGTCAATTCTATAGAACACTTTGGCCATGTGTGTTTTCTAATTTATATAATATTTATATAGAAGATGACTATTTTTCTAATTATCTCCCCTCATTGTTATATGAGGGAATTGGAACCTGTGACTAAGCCCTAATACCACTTGTTACAAGTGTGGCTCTTTTTTCACCAAAAGACCAACCTATCAATTCCAGATACAACCTCTAGACTTAGAGAATCTATAGGAGGGGTTTAGTTCCTTGTCATGAATCCAGAGGGGAGCACTAATGATTTTCATAACTCATGGATTGGGCTCTGCATTCACAACAAAATTTCATTTTCATTAATATTGATTCTGCCAAAGCATACGATTGTAGTGAATGGTATTTTTTTAGCCATGCTTAAAGATTTAGAGTTTTGCCCTCACTTTGTACACTTTGTTCAAATGATATTTATTTATGCCTCTACTTGTATCACCATTAATGGTCATAAATCTAAATATTTTAGTCTATTCAAATCTATTATCCAAGGCTTTCCTCTATCCCCAGCTTTGTATGTCCTTGTTGTAGAAGGTTTTGGGTATTTTATTGCCTCTTCTATTTCAGTACATCAAGTTAGGGGTATTTCTCTCCCAGAGAGAACCACCCAACATTTTAATGGGCATTTTGTAGATGAATCTTCTTACTTTAATTGAAGATAATAAAATTTTCCACAATGCTCATTGAAAAACCTTCTATTTGGCCTCTAGTTATTCCATTCAATGGCACAAATCCCTCTTTTATTAAAAATCATTCCGACCCACCCCAACTTGGATCCTCTAGTTTGGATGTAAATGGATAGAATATAGTGAAGTTTTCAACTTTCTAGGAATACCTTTTGCCCTTCAACAAAGCCTCTTCCCATAGCAGATAAATTTAAAATTTGCTCCAAATTCATGGAAACTACTCATGTTTTCTATTTTTCATGTTGGCTAGCTTCAAAAACATCCTACAATATAATTGAAAAAATAATGTGTGATTTTCTCTTGGCCTCATATGTAAAAATAATATGGATTTGATATTTTGGCTTGGGAATATTCTTGTCTTCCCAGAGACTCTGGAGATTTTGGACTCATTTCAAGCCATAAAAAAGTTTTTCCTTGTGCGTCAAATGGGTGATTAGAGCCATTTCCAAAAATGAGGCTTCCAAAATTCTCCTTTGTCATTGCAATACATTTGAGTTTATAGTTCATCATCCAACCTGGAAGGGGATTGGTTTTCCAACCCTCCAACTCAGGAGGGAGCCAGTAAAAATCTAGTGCTCTCTTTTGCTAAAATCATTTGTCGTGCCTAGGAAGCAACAAAACCTTGGCTTTGCTAGGATGGTGCTAAATTTCATGATGGCCTATCTTTTAACCATCATAATCTCTACTGGTCTCTATTATTCTAGGTTCAAGGCCTTCCTTTCACTCATCTCCCCTGTATCCATCCTATTCATTTTCATATGGGAGGTATTAAGACCCTTCAAGACCTCATTTCCATACTCATAATGAATTTACGCACTTGAGAGGATTTGTGAGTTCAATTTTGACTGACTTGCCAACATTGTGAGACTTTCAATTTGGTGAAGTAAGCTTTTCCTATAGAATTATTGCACAAAATTTTTAGTTCTCCCATTAGGCCTCTATGGAAAGATTGGCAATAGTTCTCACACATAGAATTTTACAGATAAATGATATGTGGAATATCAATAGCTCTCACCCCATTTTCCTATGCTCAATATTTTGAACCAGTATTGGCATCTACAGTCCTCACATTCAACTTGGAGAACGTGGTTTGCTACTATTTTTATACTATCATACAACCCAAAATAACTCAATTTTCCCGTGTATTCTTTTTTGGGGCTTTTCTTTAGGCTGTCATATCCACCATTTGGTAATACCAGACCCTTGATGTCTTTTTTATGGTCAACCCGAATCTTTTCTCCATATAATATAGTTTTGTAGAAGGGCTCAACATTATTGGGTGTGGATTCATGATTTCTTTAGTCCATGAACAAGCTTGTCAACTTGAATAGAAAAAAAATCAAATTATAGTATTTGAGAAGAGAATTAAGAAGATCATTGAATTAATTCTTGCAGCAATGGCATGTAGGTCACCTTCTCCAGTTTATGCTTTGTTCCTTAAGGAACAATTTGTTAACTTTCAATTGACAAGGATTGTAGAGGGATTAAATCCTTCTATTTCTATAGCTCACAAATTTTATAATGCCTTCTAGTCAGCAACCATGCCTATCAAAAACCTATTATGTGAATTATATCTACACAATCTAGCTGTGCTAGATAATAGAGATTGGAATTCACTTCTTTAGATGGGAGATGTTCAGCTGAGGGAAGTAATGTCCTTGATTCATTATGAGATTAGTAGAGAGCATCAGGCTCTACCATATAGAGACAATGAGATAGACACACCCCTCATGATGAGACCTAAAGTTTAGAGTTGTAGGTAGAATTTCCTTGATTGGATCTCAATCACAATGAATCCTAGTGGGTCTCGCAAGGTTATTCCAGTCAGAGAGAAAGTTTACACAAATTGGGAATAGCATTCATCACAAGATATTGAACCTGCAATTATAGCTTGCAGGAAAAGGTGGATCTAGATGCCCCATGACTTAAAAATCAAGGAACCTCATTCTCCAAAAAACTTAACTCTTGCTACTCGCCAAGCCCCATGGTTTATAATGTTCGGCCGAACATAGCTACATTATTGGATGCCCTTAAGGTTTCAACCTCCTATCCTCCTCCAGCCTTTACTAGGAGTAAATCAAAGTGGAGAAGATCATGATATGGTTCAGGAAAGATAGAAGTGGGATAGGCTTCAGGACAACCATGGATATTTCAACTATGTTGTTGATTAACCAGGTGAAAAGACCGCCAGTGACCTGAGGCTTAGGGCCAGGATCCTTAATTTCATGATTGCTAGGGACCAGCAATAGTGCAGTTGGGGGGGATGATGAGCCTCTCAAAAGGCCATCTTTTCCATGTTGCTTACTTTCTTTTTCAGCAGTTTGCTTTCAAAACAGAGACATTAAAATTATCGTTTTATATATTTTATATATGCAAGGACATAAGTAGGTAAAATGGATGGTAAGAACATGATGTATTTTTCTTAGAAATTATGGATAGAAGTTGCAGGATATAATTAGTTGCATGCTAAATAAATAATCCTATCTCCTATTCTATGTTTATGGGTAGTCTCCTTCCTGTAGCCGAATATTGTGCAAGAGTATCAAATGGAAACTAACACTTATTTCTTAGTATTAAATGATATAATATATTTATGTGTCAGAAGTTGTGTATGCCCATTTTGTAGAAATCAAGTCATGGCACATTCAAGAATACCAACATGGTGTTGAAGGAGTCAACGACAACTGTTACCCACAGAAGTGCCAGCATAAACAAGGAATTAAGTGGTTGAAGAAGGGTGTGCTACAGGACTTTCACAGAGGAACAAGTCAATTCAGTTCCTAAGTAAACACTGCGCGCAGATCGAGAACCACTACATGCTATATTCTGGGAAGAACTTGAATACTTTTTGTTGTTGTTCAATATTTTTTGTTATGAGCACTTTGTATCCATTAGTTATCCTCATTAATGGAGTGATCCTAGATTTAGGTAGTAGTGTAGTTTCTCTTTAAATAAGCCAAATTTTGTAACTCTGAGTGTGGCAATCTAGTTGATATAGTTTCTGGAATAGAAGTTGACATTGTAACACTGTTTTTACTTTCCAAGTACATTTTCTCTATGAATGAATATAGTGTATAATTTGAGTTTCAGTCTCTTATCTTGATTGCATTTATATTCACTCATCCAAGGGGGCCCACTTGGTGAGTGAATCATTTTATTAGATTAGAAGTTATTTCATTTTTCATTAAGAATTAAATAGAACTTTGTTGTTCCTACATCCACTGGTAATAGAACTGGTGGACTATTCTTCTAGTATAGGCGAGTAGAGTAACCCCTATTCATGGTTACTATCTTCCTAGAGTAAATGCATTCACTTGAGATAGTATATATTCCCTTAGCATAATGTATTTCATTTCCATAGCTTTAGCCATGAGAATCAAGAAGGTTTGAAGCATATACTTTGAAAATAGCATTCCAAGTTTATGTCCTTGGTCAATAATTAAATGAGACTAAATAATCTACTTAGTAGGCATTTAGGGTGTCCAATCATGAAGTAGCAGTCCAATGCTATATGTTTCTAAGATAATTTTTTAGCCACAAACCTCCTATTTGGGATGAACCTTTGGATTTGGATGTTGATTACTCTCCTCCTCATGAAGCCATTGTGGATGATTCTACTTTTTGGGATGAACCCTTGGATAAAGACATTGATTTATCCCATCCATGTGAAGATGCCTTGATACAAGAGGTTTATTTATTAATGGATGACATACTCATACGTGATGGTGACTATTTTTCTAAAACAAAATCCCCTTATGCAGCCATTTTTGAGAAAGAAGAAAACATTATAGATGATTTACCTCCATTTGGGATTCCTTCTACTGATGAGGCATTAGTGGAGAATGATATGAATTCCCTTGATTCTCTTCCTTTTAGTGATGATCTTATGGAGAATCAAGATTCTACCTCATCTCCTCATAGGATGTCTTCTTTGTGTCCTTCTTGTGAATCTATTCATAGTGTTGAGACAACTAACATGGTTTATCAAAAACCCTTGTTGACTATTAAAGGTTTTCCTTGCATTACTATCAAGGGTAAACCTAGGTATCCTCTGGATTTCATTGATAACACAGATTCTATTTCACATGCTTATGACAAAAGGAATAACCCTCAACCTAATCCGATGGTTCCTACTTCTTCACCACCTTCTCAACCCATTCTTCCTCCTCCACCCTATCTTCCTAGAAAGGAGTATGATTTGATAAACCAATTGTACAATACCACTGTTAGGATTTCTTTATGGGAGCTTCTTCAAACTTCACCTACCTACCATGAAGCCTTGACAAAAGCTCTACCAACTCTTCCCACTCCACATCCTAATCAAGAGAACATCAATGCCTTCTTATAGTGCATGCATGCTACCCTGGGTCCCCCTGACATTGTATTTACTCAAAAGGATTTACCTTCAAAAGAATTACATAATCAATATGATGCTCTTATGGTTGCTATTACTATCAATAAGAGTATCATTTGTAGGAGCTTGATTGATAATTGATCTGGGCTTAATATTTGTAGCATGGACATGCTCAAAGCGATTAAAGCTAATATTTCAACTATTCAACCTGACAATGCTCCTATATGTGGCTTTGATAACATTTATAAGAAAAATTTGGGCATCATTACCCTACCTATCAAAGTAGGTCCAGTCATCCTAAATACTCCTTTTCATGTTATGCCTAGACCTCTTAATTATAACATCCTTTTAGGTATACCTTGGTTGCATGAGATGCATTTTGTTCCTTCCACCCTTCACCGTAAAGTCAAGATTATTCACAACAACATGGTGTATACATTTCATGAAGATGATGCACCAGATCCTTGTTTGAATATTCAAAGCCACAATATTCCTATTCCTATTAGTAATCCTTCTTCCTATAATTCTCTTACAGGAGATGATTGGAGATAACCTTGGATTTTAATCCTACCTTTATTGGAGAGTATAAAGTTTCTAATCTTGTTTTTATGAATAAACAAAGAGAACTTGAACAAAAATCTTTTGCTTCTACTTCTAATGCCCTTCGTAATAAATTTATTGCTACTTCTACCCACTATGAATCTATCAAACCTACTAATGATGACATAGTGACTATTGAAGTTCCATTGGCTCCTTCTGATATGGCTTCTCGTTATGGTATGGGTTATCATTTACTAGTTAAACAAGGATTCCATGGTCAAGGATGTGGTAAGCATAAATAGGGAATTCAAATGCCCTTACATAATGGGGGGCATGGTCATTCTTATGGATTGGGATTTAATCCTCAACAATACATCAGTGTTACCAACATATCAAATAACACTTCAAAACATGATGAACCTATGAAGGAATTTGACCAAGAAGTTCTTTTTCCTAAACTCCTTCATGCTAAGATGATTACTAGACCTAAATTCAAAAAGAAACATAGTCCACACTTGAAGCCTCTTCATTTTTTTTGTATCGTAGATTTCATGATCACTCTACTAATGAATGTGAAGATTTACATTATAAGATTAGGTAGCTCATTGATACTAAATTTATTTATATATCATGTGGCAATGAGTTGTATTTCAATCCTATTTTCTCTAAATAACCTTTATATTCCTATTATGGAGCTCTACATTATGTAAACAATGTTAGCCTAATCCTTGGGGGCTCATTATCTTGCATAGTGTTGTGAGTGATATAATAGGTCCCCTTCCATCCTTGTTCCTACGCTTGGGGGGAAAGGATTCCATCTCCTTTTTTGTCTTTTTGGGATCCAATTTTCCTGTGGTTAAGTAATATCTATCTATTATGTAATATCTAATCATACATGAAAATTTTGGTTTGGAATGAGGATATATGTCCTTGATCATAACCTATTTTGTTATTTGACATTGGGATTCCATGGTTGATAAATCTCTCACCTTGGAAACTGAATTGTGTGCTATACCTCACTAGGGTTACCTTTTCACTTCTTGCATGATATATCTTTGAATTTGTCCCTTCAATTGCCTCATAGGAGCTATGACCTTCTTTGCTTAGAGTGGGTATTGTCTGTGGATATTGTCTTGATGTTGAAGAATGGTTTATCCTTGTTCTTTTCTTTCCTTAACATGTCAAGATAGTATGTATTTTTCCATCTTAAGGAGGGGGCATATATATGGCCTCCCTCATTCTATATTATTGCATTTTTGTTCTAACCTTTTATTTTGCAGCATGCTAGATCCTTAGAAGGTAACACACATAAGTTGCTAAATCCTGAAGAGATACACATTCAATTACAATTCAATATGATAAATCCTCAGAAGTTAACGCACATAAGTTGCTAAATCCTGAAGATATATGCATTTTACAAATGTATTACATGGTGATATGAGGATATGGATCCATGGGTAATTAATAAAATTCATCAGAAGATGCACTACATACATGCACAAAGCTGCCAGAAGGTGTACAACATTATGGGGTGACTATCAAGTGCTCGCTTCGTGGGCCATCCTATCTTTTTTGTGGTTCACATTGAGATACACACATCTTAGTGGGAAAGCTAGCCACCCCCTCTCACTTTTGCCTTTGATTAGTGATGTCTCTGTTATTGTAATATTGGGTTTGAAAAAGACTTGATTCCTTGGGGGCTTGAGGATTCTTTTGTCCCTTTGATTTCAATAAGATTATCTTTTATTTATGATCTCCTTTACCAAGAGTTGGCATTAAGTCCATACTCTTGCTAAAGGGGGGTCTAAATGTATCATAAGAAAATGGAAGCACTTCCATTTAAGACTAGTTTAGCCCTTCAAGTAAGTAGTTTGGGGTCATGTCAAATGCCTTGAATGAGTCTTTGACTTTGATCTTACTTTTCCCCTGATTCTACCCTATTTTCCACTTTTTTCCTATCTTTTCTGGCATTCTCCTCTGTGATTCTAAGATTCTTGACCTTAGGGTCAAGGTTGACCTTCTGGGTCAAGTTCAACCTCAACCCTAACCAAGGTCAAGCTCAACCTCAACCCAAACCTAGGTCAAGGTTGACCTCTACCTTGACCCAGGGTCCAAATTTTAGGATCCCAAGTTTTTTGGATGTCGGGCTTTGGAAAGATTTAATTCCCACCTCTGAGTCAGGTGTTTCAGTCTTCGAGGAAATGAATTGAAATTATATTTAATATAGGTCTACTTCAAGAGGTATAAGTCTAATTGGAATTTAATTCTCCTATGTAGGCCTCTCTAGAGGATTGTGCCCTAGATTTATATACCAGGAAGCTTTCTCCTCTCATTTTCTCTAACCATAAGACATACACATGAAGAACATGATCACCTATGTACATGAAAGATAATCTATTGAAGAAATCATCCTACACTCAAGAATTCAAGCATCTTGATGAGCCTCTTAAAAGGCCATCTTTTCAAATGCTTTTTATTTTCTTTCTAGCAGTTTACTTGCAAAACAGATACTTAGACTTATGATTTTATGTGTATATTTTGTATGTGTAAGGACATAAGTAGTAAAGTGGATGATAAGGGAACATAGTATATTTTCCTAAAATTGATGGATGACATGATAAAATGTAGTAGTTATATGCTAATGAGTGATCCTATTTCCTCTGCTGTGTTTGTGGGCAGTTTCCTTCCTGTAGCCATGTACCTTGCAAGAGTATTAATTAGAAATTAACACTTCTTTCTTGATATTAATGATGAAAATGTGTATTTATTGGATGTTGTGTGTGCATTAATAATTTTTTAGGGATCAGTCATGGCATATTAAAGATCAGCATCATGATGCTGAAGAAGTAAAAAGCCATCCATTGCTACAAACACCCCATCATGTCGAATAAGTTGAGAAAGTAGTTGAAGTAAGTTAAGGCGTTGCTGCAAGACCTTCATGTAAAGAAAGAGTCAATATAGGGGTAAGAGCACAATAATCTATCACCCCTAAGGACATTTTGGGGTACAAATTTGTGTTAGTCTCAGTCGAGTAGAACTCGGCCGAGTCTAACACAGCCGAGTCCTCATGGGTGCCATGTGGCACCATGCAGCACTAAGTGGTGCCTACGTGGCTTTGCACTCTCAGACTATTGGTACTCGGCTGAGTTATACTCGGCCAAGTTTACTATTCTTTTTAAAACCCCAAAAATAGCCCGCTAGCCCCTCATTTCAAATTTGAGGGGCTAGAATTAACCGTGTGGGGTGAAGGTGCAAACTTGGCCGAGTATCAGGTAGGTCCCTTTTTTTTTTTGGTTTTTTTTTGGTTTGTTTAAATGTTTTACTATATTTATGCATATGTGTAAAATGATTTTTTTTTATGTAGCATTATAATATAATTGTTTTTTTCTTCATTTTCTAGAAAAGAATTTTTTTAGGTTGAATATAATTAATTTTATTTCAAAACATTTAAATGCAAATCCAAACTTAAACTTAAATGCAAACTCAAATTCTGAAACATAAATGCAAATCCAAATTCAAAATTTTGAAACATAAATGCAAACCCAAATCCAAAATTTTGAAACATAAATGCAAACCCAAATTCAAAATTTTGAAACATAAACGCAAACCCAAATCCAAAATTTTGAAACATAAACGCAAACCCAAATTCAAAATTCTGAAACATTTATACGTGTAAACTTTAAATCAAGTAAAATCATATAATTTAACCATAACATAAACTAAAAACATAACTATACATACTGATGTTATTTCAAAACATTTAAATGCAAATCCAAAATTAAACTTAAATGCAAACTCAAATTCTAAAACATAAACGCAAACCCAAATTCAAAATTATGAAACATAAATGGAAACCCAAATCCAAAATTTTGAAACATAAATGCAAACCCAAATCCAAAATTCTCAAACATTTATACGTGTAAAATTTAAATCAGGTAAAATCATATAATTTAGTTCCATAAGGTAAACTAAAAATATCTTTGTCATAACTTGATCATTCTATCTACATTTTCATTACGTACTCAATTTTCAATATTAGTACACATAAAAAAACCCTAGAAGTGTTGGAATAATGATATATTTGTCATTAGTGAATGCACTTAGTGAAAACACTTATTCGATTTTGAATGCTTACAGAGCTCATCACTCAGTCCACAGCCTATACCGAGCATTCAGTAAATCTCACCGATCAAACAGTTCAAACCGAGCAGTAAGGCAGTCACTGAGCATATGAGAAGAACAACAGTTACTGAGCAGACGGTAGTCACCGAGTCATCAGTTGAAGGCAACCGAGAAGTCAGTTCTCACTGAGTCACCAGTGGTTACCGAGTGACACTATATCTACCAAGTCACCACAGCTACCGAGTTCCAAGCTACACTTCGGGACTAGTATGGACCGAGCTTCTACTCTTACCAAGAGCATGATGATGCCGAGTATTGTAGTGGATGCCGAGTATTAGAAGATCACCGAGCCAGCTTGAGGA
>MU224495.1:919585-945356 GCA_018584345.1 Thuja plicata
CCTAAGAGAGCTATGAGCCCTACCCCACCCCAAAGTCCCAAATGCGACCCCCAGGATAAACCCCTCTCACCTGTTTTGGAGGAGAAAAGTAATTTCACTGGCACCCTTAAGAGTAAGTTTGTGAAGATTGACATGGAAATAGCGGAGATCAAAAAAGGAATGCAGGACCTGATAGACCTCTACAGGAGGACCAACAAATTTGCCTTGAAAGTGATGCATGCCTCGGCGTTAACCCTTTGCAATGTGCAGGAGAAGCTGTCTGATGGCAATCTGGAAGCAAATGCTGATAACAGAGACCTATTTCTGTTCCTCCAGGAGGAGTGGGTGAGATCCCTGCTGTCCAAGCAGCTGGGAGGGAAGAATTAGCTCTATGGTCCATGGTGTGGTATTTTTTTGATGGGCTGGTCCCTCGGTTCCCCTGCTCTATTTTGAGGGGTATTTTTAAGTTTAGAATTAGTATGTGGACAAGCCCTGCGTGGCTCTGTAACAATATTTTTGATGTTGATGTTGATAATAGTTACCGTGGTTTTATCTTTTTAAGCAGAACTGATACTTTTGTTTTTGATAGAGGCAAAACTTTAAGTTCCTGTGCTAACAGTCAAATCTACTATAAGCTTAGGATAGTGCCATTAACATGCTGTTAATGTGCTTCTAGTCCCCTATTCCATGGGCCAACACCCTCTTGCTGCTTTTATCTATCAAAAACATTTAACAAATTTGTTAAAAGATGCATGTAGGTTATTAAAGCTTTTGGAAGTTGTTGATTTGGATAATATAAAAAAATACTAAATCAATTAAAAAAAATTTTAAAATCATATATAACACTAGAGAGGAGAGTCCTCTTCAATAATATGTAATTTATTTGGTTTTTGGTATAGTTTTGATAGGGGAAAAATGGTGGGAGACAAAAATGGTTGATTTCAACTAAGTTCGACTTTGAATACTTATAATGGGAAAAGTATACATAAAAAACACTCCTTTCTTCTTTTGTGCACTAGCTATACATGTCATCTAAAACATATTCTGAAATTGGAAGAAAAACTAATGTTTAACTTATAATGATTTGGCAGGAAGTAAACTCCCTGATTTATAGTATTTTTTACGAAATGAAAAATAGACCTTAAAATTTCAAAAAACTTATTAATTTTGGTTCAATTTTTTTAAACAAAATTATAGGCATATAATTCATCCTATTTCACACATTTCATTAGTTTACATCATCTTCAAATTCTCAATAGAAATGTGAATTTTATGCCCTTGAAGTTTTACAATTTTGGTGTTGTCATCCTTTTCCTTTGTAAAAGGGTGACATATTATTGTGCTTTTACCCATAGTTTTTTGTTAAAAGAAGCACGTGTATCTAGAGCCACTGCGTACTATATTCTTGGAAGACTTTTTCTCTATGACTGATATTTCTTTATGAAACATTATGTACTTGTAATGATCCTCATTAAAGGAGTGATCTTAGATTTAGGGAGTAGTTTTATATTTCCATTAAATAAGATGACTATTGTAACTCTTTGGAGTTAGTCGAGTTAGATGATATTTTTGAATAGAAGCTTATATAGTTGTAATATTATTTTATTTATCCAAGTGTATTTTCCATCAATTAATAGAATGCATAAGTTGAGTTCAATTTTATTATCTTGATTTTGTTTATGTTCACTCATCCAAGGGTGGCACTTGGTTAGTGAATTCCTTTGTTAGAGTAGAAATAATTTCCATGTTTATAGAGAAGTAAAATAGAAGTCTGTTGTTCCTACACCATAGGCTAGTAGAGAAGTTCCTATCTGTGATTACTGTATTCCTAGAGTAAGAGAATTTATTTGAGTTAGGATAGATTTCCTGAAGCTTAATGCATTTCAATTTCATATGTTTAGCCATGAGAATCAAGAGAGCTTGAAGAATATACTTTGCAGATGCCATTCCAAGTTTACGTCCTTCATCGATAATTAAATGAGACTGAATGATCTAATTAGAAACCATTTATGGTGTCTAATGTTGGAATAAGAAGACTAATGCTATGGGTTTCTAAGAGATTTTTTAGCCAAGCATTTTTGACACCGCTCCCGGGGATGGTGTTACTTCAAACATACTTTGGTGTTCATGTTCCTAGTTTTCAAAATTTAGGACTGAGTTTCAAGTAATCCTTTTATGCATAGAAGAAGAGACCCTCATGGGACATTCCATCCTTGCAATAACCAGGTTGAACTATTTGACATTTTTAATCCTGAGCTAGAGGAAGCCCAAGTTGAGAGTGAAGAAGAAAACCCATTCAAAAATCCCTTTTCTAATTCCCAAGGAGAAATATCTTCGCCATCATCCTCTGAAGAATTACTAGATTTGTATGACCTTTTTGACGAACTTGAGTATCAAGATAAGCCATTATCTCTTGTTATTTATCAACCATAACAGCCAGGTCCTCCTATAAGGATGGCTCAGCCAACCTTTCCTTTCCCCATTCCTCCTCAACATGGTAATCATAATCTGAAAACAATACCTACCTCTGCAGTTCCCAAATTTTATGTCCTCATCACTGAAGACCCTGAAACCTTCCTTTTTGAGTTTGATATCCTCTATAGGAGCTATGATTACACAACTGACACCCATAAGATGAAATTGTTTTCATCTACTCTTAAGGAGAATTCTCTAAGGTTTTTCATGAGGTTGGGTGCTAATGCTATAGAGGATTGGGATGCAATGAGAAATATGTTCTTTTCTAAATACAAAGAGTACTATACGGGCTGAGATTTGAAGGGAGATGAGATTTTCAAAATGTCACAAAAGGAGGATGAGACCTTGGAAGACTATGTCTCCAGGTTTATGTTTAACCTCTAGTGAGACACTCAACATCAGTTGAATGAGGATTCACAAAAACATCTTTTCTTAAAAGGTGTAAATGATGGAAGCAATGAGGCCTTAGACCTTATGGCTGGCAGAGACATCACTCAGAAGAACTTGGTTGATATAAATAATATATGTATAAACTATTCAAGGGCTACCATAAATAGAGGGAAAGGAATAAGAGATTTGCCACTCAGCTTGATAGCATGCAAGAATGAAGGAAGAAGGAGGATGTAAAAGCTCTAAGTGCAAAATAGTTCCATATATGGACACTACTTCAATGCCCATAATATTAAATATATAGATGAGGAGAATGGAGAGGTTTTTCTACATTTCTTTAAGGTGACCATGGGTTCAAAGACAAGGTATGCCTCAAGACCCCCTAATTAATTTTGGTTATAATAATATTAGTCAATGGAAAAACCAAAACCCTCATAATTATGGCCCTCAAGGACATAATTGGAATTATAACTGGTCTAACCAATAGCCACATTATAACCAACACTATCATCAATAGCCTCCATTTAACCCATACCAAGAAAAATTTAACCAATATCAGTAGCCACAATAGAATAACCAATGGAAACCACATGGTAACTAGAAACAACAACCTCAGTAGGGACCAATCAGCCTAATCAGTAGCAAACTATTATGCCTCCACCTCATGTAGCCAATAATAATCCTCAAAAGCCAACACAATTACCTGCATAGCCAACTCCAAATCCTTATAACAAGTAGCAAGCTTATTGCCTGAGTGAATGATATTCACTTAAGATCAAGAACTATATTGCCTACACCTAAGGAGCCTATAATATCTAATGCTGAGGAAATACCTAAGAATAAAACCAATGTTGCTCCGCCTATTTCGTAATCTACTCCAGTTTTAAAAAATCCACCTTATCCACAAATATTGGTTCAAATAGCACCCTTAAAAGAAAACCCTATTGCAAATGATTTGATTGACCAAATTAAACAAATAACTGTCCAAATACATTTTTTAGATTCCCTCTAAGAAACTCCCATCTAAAATAAATCAATCAAAGAAGCCTGTATCAAGCACTGTGGTAGAAAGACGAAATATGTTGACATTTTTCAAGTTCTTGGGAAACTATTTGATCTCATGCTCAGTAAAGTACTGATACCTAAATACTCTGATCTGAGTAGCCTAGTGGTTACCATTCATATTAATGGTACAAAAATATAGAATGTCTTGATTGATTTAGGGGCATCCATCAATGTGGTGACTACGGAATTTTTTTAAGCCTTAATATCATTGGTTTAAGGGAAACACATACAGTACTCTAGTTAGTTTATAATTATATAGTTAAGCAAGATGGCATGCCTGAGGACATCATTGTCACACTTGATTCCTTGGATTACCCCTTAGATTTCATAATCATGTTCCCCAAAGCCACACTAGGAGGATATCCATTAATCTTAGGAAGGCCTTTGCTAGCCACAAAAAATACTTTCATTGCATGTCACTTAGGAAAAATGACAATATCTAATGGGATCCATACCAAGAAATTAACCATGTATTCTCCAGCCCATCCCCAAGCTCTCTAGCCAAACCTAGTTGATGCTTCCCTTGAAGAAAATTATGTGCAATAGCTGGTGGTTATTGGTAGAGATCCATTTATGGTCTCCCAAGAAGAAGATGACATATTAGTCACAATTATTACCAATCAATATGGCTCTGATGCATCATCTTGTCATGTCCCTAACTATTCACTCCAAACCATACTGCCCAAGATGAACCCACCTAAGTTTCCAGCAGCACCTGATTACCTTCATATCTTATTACCACATGAGATCAAGTCACCTTCATTTGCAGAATTTATGATGTTGGATACAGTTAAAAGAGTACAAATTCCCTTAGGCAAAGAATTGAATGTCAATAAGAACCTCGCCAAGTCTCAGATGGCAAGCCTTATCTAACTTTTGAAAGAGATTCAACAAGCCTTTGGATGGTACTATACTAATATGAAGGGGTTGGAGAAAATTTTTTGTACCCAGAAGATTTACATTAGTCATGAGTCCATACCAATTAGACAAGCCCATAGAAGAATTAACACTTCTCTAAGAGATATAGTGAAAATCGAGTTGCAAAAACTCTTTAAAGTTGGCTTTATATATCCAATTTCTAACAGCCAGTGGGTCTCTCATTTATTAATTATTCCAAAAAAATGGGGAAATGGAGAGTTTTTGTGGACTATAGGGAGCTTAAAAAAGCCACTAAGAAAGGCCACTTTCCATTACCTTTCGTTGACCAAGTAGTTGACAACCTTGCTAGTAAAAAGTATTTTTCATTTCTAGATGGTTTCAGTGGCTACAACCAAATCCAGTTATCACCTGAAGATCAGGATAAGACAACGTTCACCTATCCATGGGAAACATTTTCTTATTATATATTTCCCAATATCTTTCCATTTGGATTGTGCAATGAACCTATTACTTTTTAGCGGGTAGTAATGTTAGAAATAACTGATACGGGGGAGGATGAATTAGTGGCCTCAAAAATACTCCAATAAATAAACCCGAAAACTTAGTACCACAATATTAAGCCTCTAGTTATCTTAATTCCTCCAAGACGTATGCCTTCAAACAATCTTAACAAATAAATGCTCCATGGAGTTCACTGTTAAACCTTTTTCTTAATGTTTACCGATTAACAATCTTTCATTTACCAAAAAACATTAAATTTCTTAGTGTATACCGATCAATCCAGATTAGTTATGTGTAATGGAAAACACTAAAGTAATGACGCATAAACACATTGACACATGGATTTTTAAAGTGGAAACCCTATTAAGGGAAAAAACACTTGGGACCAGTAACCCAAAATTTTCACTCTTGTGAAGTGAGCTCAGTGAAGAGCCAACCCTTTTAAAGGTTACAAACACACTATTAGGTGTGACATTGTTAGGCAATTTAAATAGAATAGTTTGTCACTTGATATCGAGCATGTCTATGCTACCTTCTCTAACAAAACCCAGTGTATTTTGTCAAATGTTATCTGGCATCTCATTCTATCTTCATGATCACAATTTTTGATACTCGTTGGGAAGTATCTCAATATAGAAAAGATTGTTATGTCCTACTCTGTTAAGAGACATTCTGAATCAATGGTTAAACTGAAACAATAAATTATCTATTCACACATACAACTTACACTAGCATATTTTCAGATCTACTGTAAGCTCATAATACCTTTTTGATCAATGTCCTCTTTTAAATACCTTTGCTACACTTCTTTTTGCTAGGTGATGTTGTGCTTCTTTGTTGCTTAGTGTGTGCAAAAATCTTTAGCTCTTTCCTCAACTTGATTGATCAGGACTGTATGATGTTGTGCTTCATTAGTTTCTCTTCAGCGTCCTTTTTTTTCATTCACTACCCTGATTCATAATGAATCAAATTATCTCTTTATAGGCATGATATCACTATTTCTCACTTCTTGATTCTCTTGTTCTTGGTGTCATCCACAATCTTATCCAATCTTACTATAAAGCTTTACTTATGTTTTATCCGTTAGATTTATCCATGACAACTAGATAAAATAGCTTTAAATGTTTTACTTATGTCTGGCTTTAACTTGTCAATGAAAACAATGTTAACAACCAGTTAAGTCTATCTTTAGCATTGCCAGCTGTAATGCCCAAGATTTCAACTAAGAAAACACTTTACAATTTTTTTTTCGTATTAATATAATTATTATTATTATTCTTTACTAAGGTTGAGAAAAAATGTACCTCTACAATAGAAAAATAGATTAATTGCCTTTATAGCCATATACATTATTCTCTCTCTCATTGCTAGAGCTAGAGGTAACCTAATAGCTCTACCCAACTTTGATAGTATGCAAGGATAGTTTAATGTGGGGAAATTAAATAGTGATTTATCATAAGGATGAATGTACGACACCATTAGTATTGATAGTTTAATACAACTATACTTTTATTTATCTTCATAACCATAGATTGATTGAATACAAATTATTGACAAATTAATTTAGGAGTCGCTAAGAAATTAGCAAGCTAATGTATCTATTAATTCTCTGGTAAACATTATACAAAAACTACCATTCCCTAACCTAGTCGACCTAGGCAACTCTATGCTTTATATCACTTTAAGATTATATATCACTTTTGATTAAATCAAAAGAATAAATATATATATATATATATATATATGTTCAAGTGTTTATGTTGTTAATGTATACATAATTAAAATTAGAATTTGCATGGTAAGTTATTTATATTATTTATATATTTTTAAATTAGAAGATTCCTAATTACTTTGGATACACATTTATAATTCATTGCCCCATACCAAAATTAGAAAGATTACATTAGAACACAAGAAATAATATGTAGTTCTATAACCTATTTTCTAGATAGTTTAACATCCAATATTTAAATTATTACTTCAATTCTTAATTTAGATCAATAATTTATATTAATATGGAGCTTTACACATTTTGAATTTTACAATCAATTGGAATAAATAAATATGAAGAAATCAGGGTATGATGTGACAGTGACCTTAAAACAAAATTGAGTTCGTGAAACCTAAAGCTTGTTGAAAGTTTCACCATACTTAGAATTTTTTATTATGTTATATTATTCTATTAATATTAGTTCCAAATCCATGACGAGACAAATATTAGTTAGAATTTAAAATACTATAAACTTGCCAAATCTTGTATCATTACTTAGATTCTTCTCGAAGAATGAATAAAACTTTAATTATAAAATATTAAAACTTTTACAACTTAGTTGTAGGATACTCACATATATATATATATATATATATATATATATATATATATATATATACTTTTTCTTTTATTTATTTAATTTTATTATCATAATAAATGTCTTGTCAAGAATATGATTTTCTACTATCTCGTGAACCTAATGGAAAGGGGTCTCGATCTCGCCTTCAAACTGCCATCTTTCCCACTACTGCCTATATATTATATGGGGACCACCGTCCTTTCAAGCGCATGGCTTATTGCATGGCTCATGGCCCTTATAGAAATGTGGAATAAGGGTCTATCATATGTCATGGCCCATCGAATAGGCTTTGATCTAGTTCACTGTCTCTTCCTATGACTTGTCCCTACTGATGGCTCATGAACTGGCTTAGATGCTGCTGGGATTGGAATTTGAAAGTACCATTTATGCTATTGATGATAGGCGAGTGCAAGTATTTATGAGAAGAAAGAAGGTACTGGTAATACCAGCAGTCTAAAATGTAGACTTATGACCATTCCTACCAGTCCACAACCTGGTTGATCACGTGCACCAAGATCCCTTCTAGATATCTTGTGAGTGACCTGTGACCTACTCCAAGAAGTAACAGAAGGCAACGACGACCACCTTCATCTTCTTTATGCGCAAAAGAGTATGATTACACCGTACGAAGGCAGATCTTCCCGAATCATTCAATGATTATATCTAGTTCAGAAATCAGATATTATAGAGGTGCGATAAGATAACATCTTGGAACCGACATTAGGAAAGGTTGCCCCGACCAACGATGGAGAGGGAAGCATGAGTGATGCCCGATCCTCAACTAAAAGGAGAGGATAAGAGTGACTTTGAGAGTGAGATCCAATGCAGTTGGAAGGGGAACACCATTAGGAGCAGTCGAGATGAACTAGCTATTTCGACTCAACAAAAACCCATTATGAATGTTACATATAGATCATTAGGCATGTACCAGGATGAACAAAGCGGTTCAAATGAGATGCCTCTTTATTGAAGAAGCGCCCAACCCATCTCGGCCAGAGTGGAGACTGATTGCCTATAAAGCCCGTTTGAACATAAACCATTAAATTAATTCTTTAAATTATTAACAGTTGCATGCGCGATACCAATAGTTATCAGTGATGTTTTGAAGATGCATGCGCGTTACCGATAGATAATTGATGAGATAGCTCTCTTAAAATACATCAGTTATATTCTCTTTGCACGTTTCATCATATAGCTTTTACGACAAGGACCAACTCAAGAGATGATAGCTATAAGGCGTACATGTAGCCTGCGCTATCTAAAGGAGAGTTATATAGTTTATTCTCATCTTGAAGTCATCTGATATTAAAAATGACACAATAGGATTGACGTAACCGCTAAAATCGTATTGCATCTCAACGGGGCGTTTCATTGTTTATCCACAGTGACATTTCTCTCTATATTCGATGCTTATTTTGTGAGACATTTCAGATTTCTTCCATGCGCGTGGGAAAACGTGACAGGGTGATCCCACAAAATTGTGTCCCAATTTTTGGCCAATTTTGACACTGAAATGAAATTTCTGAAAAAAAACTTCGCTTTCAAACATCTATTGTCATTAAACCATTAATAATTTGAAGATGATGTAAACTAGTGACTTTTAGAATTTTGTTTCCATTTTTTCTTCTCCTTCAAAAATTATTTTTGTTAAAAATCAAGAATTTTCAGGAGTGACACTCACTTTCATCAACATAAGTTTTTTTATAAAACTGATAAGAATGTAATTATTTTTAATTCAGGTTTGTAACACAAATATTTAGGGAATCCATTTGGTTTCATTCAATTGGGTTGAATATTTAATAGTTTATTGAGTTATGAAGTAACATTAATTATAATTTAGACATAGGTTCACTTGGATCGCTCTAACTCTATCTCTATATGTCGAAATTCATTTATTCCTTTTTTGATAGAAAGGTAACATAAATACCTATTTCCTACATATTATTCATAATTTTTTTTCCCTACTTTACTATTTTTCCAGAAGCGTCGAATAGAGAAGTCGCTAAATGGTCAAACAACCTATGTTTAGTAAAACTTAGAAAAGAAAAGCCTTAATGAAATCAATATATATATAACTCATAATAATTGGAAAGCTTTCTCGGAGTAATATCATCCTATATTTGGTATTTTCAAATGAATTTATTTGATCCCACAAAAAATTAATGTCAAAGTGATTTTTTGTCAGCATTTTGATGGGTTCAAAGGAGACTCGATTATAGGTTTGAGTGAGGAGTAGAGGGATTATACCAAAGGAATTTTTATCCAAGAGGATTTTATCTAGCCATTTTGAATTTACTCCTTCAAATGGGACCTCTAAAGGCTTAAATCAACATATTTTTTTTAAAATGTGCAATTTCAGCAAAAATTAGGATGTTCAAAAAAGTGGGACACACTATTGTGGGACCACCCGACATCTTCCAACTTCAATCTTTCTCGAATATTCAGTGAACTGGTTTTTTTTTGAGCAGTCGAGTAACTTCCATGGATATCTACTCTCTCCTGTTCCTTTAACGACCTATTTTTCTCTACTCTAAAATAGATTGGTGAGCGACCCAATATCCTTGGCGGATTGCAATTTAAATAGAAATTTGGCAACATAGCCTATGGACAAAGTAAGAATGCTAAATAGAAGATCAACAAAATGTATATTAGCCAAAAAGTATATGACATCACATTTACTCCTATCAAAACAATCTTTATAGCATCCCCTATGACAACTACCTTGAAGAACAATACATGAACAATAAATTCATACTAAGACCAAGAATATGAAGGAAGAAATAACTTATCTTTCTATGAGCATAATCTTGACCTCCTCAGCCATATCCAAGATCCTCCATTCTTCTGTTCTCTCTATCTTCTTCCACCAGCCTTGAGTTCTCCAAAAGGAGAAGTGGGCAATGGCTTCCCTTCATTCTTCCCAAGATATTTATGAATCTCCCTCCCAAAACACTTTTCCCAAAGCCCTATCTCGTCACCTTTCAAAAATCAACTTTTTGAAGGGTCATATCAAGTCCTAAGGACAATATCACATGTTGAAAAGGTCCCCAACCCCAAGGTATTGACCCTAGGCACCTATTTTTGCACAAGGATACATGAAGTTGACCAAACAATACCAAATAATGACCCATACAAAGGTCCATTCGAGTTTTAACCAAACCCAAGGGTTTTAAAACCCTAAACTCTCTTATAAGGATACTCAACACAATTAAATTTGACCCTTAGTAAAACCCATGAATCTTGATGAACATATCTCTTTATTCCTAAATATAAAAATTGAATTACTCAAACTCCTTCATTAGGTATTTTAACAAGTGTTTCGCCTTCCTCGTGTAGAGACACTTACATTCCTGCAAACACAACCACAAGTATAGTAAAATCATCATAATTGATAACATTAGTTATTAATCACATTCTCATAGTTCTAGTCTATGAAATTATCCATCATGAAATTGTAATTCATATGCAATAGTTTAAAAATACATTACATCCTCATTATATCAAATATTGATTAGAGAGAAGAATTCCAACAATGATTGCGAGTGATCTTAGATCCCTTCTTAGAAAGAATTTAAAATATCCTATCTAAATTTCATGTTTTTAAATACATATTTATCAAGGTATCTCAAAGAAGAAAGATATATTTAGTTTCAATCAAGTTTACTAATGAATCACAAGATTATTGCCACTCAAATAACTCAGCTATAAGTATTAGCCTATCTAATCTTATATGAAAGAAATACATTTCCACCGATTAGAATCAATTTAGTCATATAAGTGGTGAGGTCTTATAAACACCTCATATTCATCTAGTAATCATGATTCCTTCAAATAAAATTTCAACATAATATTTCAAATAAATTTATGCAAGAGGTATCTATCTTCTCGTACTAATCGATCATAAGGATTGTTGAATTATCATCCTAGAATAACTTAGATTTTTATTACATTTTATTTTATTGAGACTTTTCCAAGAGAGAGAGATGACATAAGCATTTTATCAATGAAATAACCACACAACCACTTATCCAAACCTAAATAATCTAGATGTATTTGAAATTTAAAATTGCATTGGTACTTAAGGAGGTGAGGTCTTACATCCCCCTCCCCTTGTTTTTTACTTCCTCCTGGAAGTCACCAAATTTAGGGACATAGTTATCATAATAAAACCTTAAATAAATTATTTAACATTTTAATTTTTAATCTTAATGAAAAAGAACATAAATCATTATCACATGTACATAGATAAATCTATATCCCACATATACTCTTTTTTTTTTCTTTCTTAATTTTATAAATTGTAAAACTCATACCATAAACATGTTTAAGATATATTTTACTTAATTTAAGCTACTTCAAGAATTTAAGAATAAAAATACACACGAAGGAATAATTTATTTTCAATATTCCCAATGCATCTCATATTTGCATAATTTCCATAATTCTTCAATTTGCAATGAACTCTTGCATTGTATTATAATCTAAAGTATCAATGCTTAAATAAAGTCACATGAGAGTTCTTTATACATTGCTCATCTTCTATAAAAATAAAAAATAAATTGTACCCCTAGAAATCACTCATGGTATTGGTAGCTCTACATTGACATTCATGACTAAGTTGTATAATATGTGTCACTTATGTGATTTCATAATTTATAATAATTCCACACTCTATTGTTTGACAAACTGACAACATTAAAAAGAATGTACAAGGGTTTTACATTACACTAATACAACACAAAACTCACATAAGAGCTTATTAGGAAGGTTATCCATAATACTTATGGCATAGGAAAGGATGGTGTCACAGGGACCTTCTCTAAGAATCCCCCCATACCTTCCCTAGTACCCTTCCTTTGTTTGTGTAAGGGGATTAGCCTCCAAAGGAAGGTACAAAATATTCACACACATGATCTAGGGGGAATGGATTGTGACCATCCCATACCGGTCCTATTTGCACCCCCATCCTCACAAAAGAAAGATTCCCCATCACATCTACTCCCTCATACAACCTGTCAAGAAGCTCTCCTGGGTATGATAGTTTACAGAAGTCACGTTACAAACATATTTTGCCAACATTTTTCAACAATAAAGGGCCTCAATAATTATTCATAAAAACAAAGATAAAAATGATCAATAAGTAAAATTTAAGAGTGGCCACATTAGGAACACTTAGTTTAAAACAAGTAAAGACATGTCCTTGAGGCAACTAGGACCATAAAAAAAATTTGGCTAAGTAGCCCAACAATAATATTTTTCTATTGTTGGCAAATATCAAGAAAAGAAAATAAAAATAAATAAAATGAGAATTCTCAACAAAGTAAACTAGATCGATAATCCACATTTGATTGACAATTGCACATTACGAGCACTAGGTGGCCTTATTTAGGCCACTAAGAGGGAGGAGGGGGAATGGTGGTTATTCTAACCACATAATCATATAATAGCATGCCATATGAAGGTGGTCTCTACCACATAAAATATAACCAACATTGGTCCCACACAACCTGGGACATGATCAATAATGAATTTGTAATGCCATGTATCTAAAAAACCAATATATCTGCCATAATATCCATGTATCACTGCCATAATAGTAACCATCCTTGACCCATGGGTAAACACATTAAGGATTAGGTTTGCACTATGAACCAAGAAACTTATTTTAAAAGTGGGGGAGTCTATATGGACTAACATCCCTCAGTGCCTTGCAGTCAATGGAGGCCCTATATCTCTCAACATGGTGTGTGTCTCATATAGCATATGCTATGAAGCTACTCCCACCGTAACATTTGTTTGTAAGACTCCAATGGGTGTCCTCTATAACTCAACCCCTAATTACATGGTGTGCATATCCTATAGCATACTCTATGGAGATACTACCAACACAAAAATATGCAAGATTCACACAAAACACATCATCTACCACACTCACACATAATGTTCTCACAAAGGGTATTCTTTTCTAGATCACATTTGACTCCCATCTTACCCTTATCCAAGCTAGGAAATAAAATGTCACCAACCTCAGGCACATCACATTTACTGGCTTACTTCACCTATCATGACACACCCCTTTTTTTGTTTCAACAATGTCCACAAATGCTTCACACATAGATTTACATGTTTTATCACATTCTAGGGTGCACACAAATCTACACAATAATTCATGAGCCACATTATCATGATGATACCTCAATAAGTATTTTCTTGTAAACACACTCTAGTAGTCTATTATTATTATCAATTTTTTTTCTTACCTCTAATTCTATCATTATGTCTTCTAACTCAATGTTCAACTTTTCAGTATTGTCTAAGTTTGATATTTTTGATGTAAAAGTTCCCTAATTTCATGGTTGTTTATCCATCTTTACTCATATAAAATAATTTAATTCTAGTGCAATATGCTCAATAAATGTTGAATAATAGATTTTAAAACTCATTAACCTCTACCCACACACATTTTGCATCCTTTATACATTGAAAATGAATCCTTATATATACACATTATAACCACAATTTCTAAAACATAGAGAGCTATAGAAAAGTAAAATTTTCTCATCATATTAACCAATTATCAATGTTCCTTTTGTAATCTTATGTACAAGGTTCTACTAACAAAATAACACATACAATAACACCACTTGAATTAAGAGTGTTGATGTTACATGTACTTAATTTTTTTGAATTCATTGTCTAACCATGGATCCTTCCTACCCTCATACTTAGATCTAAATAAAAATAACAATTAATGTCTTGAAGAAATACCAATAGTGGATAAGGTCGATTGTTCATAGTTCTTATTTTAATATTTTTATGAACCTACATGTATACATTGTAGCACCCAAATGGTTTTGGAAGGAAATTTAAACTCACAATTTTCCACTCCAACAATGAAATGCTACAAGGACTAATGCAACATTATTTGAGTTCAATCATCATGTCATAGTGTTTTTTTTTATCATAACCAGTTTTCCTATAACTTGTTCCTTAAAATACATTTTATACCACTATTGATTGACCTTAAGTAGTGAAACACTTATGTTTTTGTAGTATTAGTAGTCTCATCTTTTTGGTGCTCATTATT
This sequence comes from Thuja plicata, assembly GCA_018584345.1. NCBI lineage: Eukaryota > Viridiplantae > Streptophyta > Pinopsida > Cupressales > Cupressaceae > Thuja > Thuja plicata. The sequence continues at coordinate 934,313 of MU224495.1, forward strand.
TCACTTAAGTTACTGGAACCTCTAGGTTAATTATTATGTCCATGTGTAAAAAAGTTAAATCAACAAAATAAATTTGTATTTGTATGCAAGGAAAGAATTAATTCTATAATTGGCCATATTACTCATGCACCTATACTACCAAGAATTAGATAAAATAAATAAACAAAGAAAGAGTTATATTGGTAGGACTTCATCTTCAAATCATTATGGAAAACCTTATATCTTATAATTTTAGAGATATTAAAATATTTATATATTTAATAAAACACATATTCATGGGTACATATTTAGAGTTACAACAAGATCTTATACTTTATAAGGCAACATTCTCATTATTCATCAAAATTGACATTGAAGATAAAAAGATTTATTTGCACAAAAGATGGGGGTCATGAGGGTTCTAGCGTTGTATGCAAGTAAACATTATAACAAAAATAAAAGAAGGGTCCCCACTCTATATAAAATTTATTGGGTACAATCTTAGGAGTTATATAATTGTGTAATTTTAATTCATATGGTTATGCATTATATTTTGATGAATCTCCTTATTACAACACACTTTTTTAGCACTATTTAATTCACTTGTTTCTCAAATATTCAAAGGTAAATTTTCTTAAATGCTTTCCTACATTATCTACCATAATACTTTGATAAAGCTTTAATATTTTACATATTACAATCATGGGAGATCTGTTATTGTTTACTTTTGATATGTTATTATTAGAGGAGTGTATTGATTTCTTTTGATGAATATACTAAAGGGTATAGAGTTTATGACCCTACTACTTGTAACCACCTGAATTCGGTTTGTTCCAACTATGGACCCTATTTGCCCTAAGTTTGATCATACCCCCAATTATATCCAAATGACCCTGTTACTGCTTGGCATAATTCTTTTGAAATCAAATTTAATGTCCTAGGTGATTTTTATCACTAAATTATATTAACTATTATAGCCAATTAAATCAAACCAAATTCAAACATGGATATAGTATTTAATTATAAGGGAGCTAAATAAACCCCTAAATCAATTGACAACTTGCAAATAACCCATTCCCCTAGCCTATTTAATTTAATTAAAATGGCTATAGTCCCCTTAATTATTAAAAAGTGATAAAATTCTTCAAAAATTAAATCCTATATTTTAAATGAATTAAATAAGTTTAATTCATTTCATTTATATTCCCTTAAACCCCAACCTAACCTATCTCAACCACTTATACCCTAGGTTCTAACCCATCTCAACCTATTCCCCCCATGTTAATCTAATCCTAATTCTAATTCTAATCCTAACCCACCTCCTAATGTTTTCACATTCCATTAAGGAATGATTAACAACTCAACCAACTTGAGAAAGTCAACTTTCTCAAGCATGAATTCTCTAAGGACCAACTTGCCAAGTTGAGTCTTACACCCTCCCATGCCTCTTAAATGAATTTCATTAATGGCTCATTAATGGATATTCCCTCTTGCCCATCCCTCATTAATGCCCAAGGCATTAATGTCTCTTACACCTCATTAATGACCTTAGGGGCTCCACTAATGAACCTTGTCTCCCCTCTCTCTCTCCCATTCCTCTATAAATTGAAGGGATTTAGAGCTCATAATAAGCCTAAATTTTTGAATTGTAGTGTTTTTATGCCAAAATTTTGAAGGAATCTCAAAGCATTGTTATGCTACCCATTCCTTCATAGCTTCATACACACTCCATTAGTCACTTTCTTACATAGTTATAATGCCCATTTTGGACTAATATGCATGCTTAAATAGTTAAATAGTTTGTTTTAAATTGAAGTCTTTCATGCTAGGTTGTTTATGTTACTGGTATTTAGCATAATCTGAGGGCTTTTGTGTTATTTTCTACTCGTCCTACTTATAAAGCAATAGGTCATTGTTAGGGTTTTATATGATCATTAACCCTTATTTCTCACTAATAGAATGACTTATTGAAGTGTTGTGTTGCAGGCAACAGGTGCACAAATATACACATATTTCTGGCGCCCACCATGGGGCCCAAATTCCAAATTGGCCTCATTTTGTATAACTTTTACACTAATTTGCATGCCCAGAATTCTGTTACAAGGTCATTTTTGGCCATTCAAGGTCACATCTTGGATACGCCCCCGCACCGCAACAAACGAGGCTCACATCTAGGATTTCTTAGATCATTTCTGATTTAGGCTCGCATCTGGTAAGGATTAAATCACATCTGGTAAGGAAGGTCATATCTAGTTTTGTGTAATTTTCTGTCTTTCTAGATCTCATCTGGTGAAAATTTTAGTGAACTAATTTGCCTAACCACTAATATTTGTGTGTTTGACTTCTTTGATCTTTTGAATAGCTTAACAATTATTTGTAGGTTGACATTGACAATTTTTTGTGGGAGTTGCTACATAACAAACTAACTCAGTTTTTCAGGTTGCCCAACCCCCATCTTGACCTCTATTTACTTGCTTTAAACTCTAAGATACATTTTCCAATCTATCACTAAACAGACTAGAGGACCATGCTCCTTTCCTTTTAAGGAAAATCAGAAACTCACACATCAGTTTATGGATTGAACAGAATTTGGAGTTAATTGAACAAGCAATCACATCGCATAATTCATTTCAGATCAGTAAATGAACAACACAAATCACTTAATCTTGCAAATCAAAGAACAAGGTCAACTATTTAATTCATTTTTGGGACACATAAATTGAACAAGAAAACTAACTAAATATTGTGGCTAAATGAACAAGGCAAATCTACTTTCAAGCATAGTGTTTTTATTAAAATATGAACATCTAAAATCAAGCACAACATTGCTTGAGCGAAAGAACCACTTTGCTTGATTCTATTTTGGGAGAAAATGGCTTAGATTAGGAGAGTATGCTCTTCTTCCTTGGAAGAATTAGAAATCAGGACATCCAAAGCTTGCCAATCCTTGGTACACATATTTAAAAAGTAGAGGGCCTTCCGGTCGAGGAAAAAATCTCCCGGGAATGACCCAAGTGAGGATAGGTTTTATGCCAACCCCTCCAACTCACTATAAATAGTTACTTCCTCATAGGCTAAAGCCTCAAAAGATGGAGCCAGTTTTATTCATGGAATTTTGACATCATTCCTTGAACATGCTTGTGTATATGTAGAGTGAAGCCGCTTAAATATTTCTTGTGAGACTACAAATATTTAGGTACTCATAGGGCTATACACTTGAAGTTTTCCTTGTGCAATTCTATGGGGCAAGGTTTCAAATGGATTGCCCAATAATCTACAACAACTTCAAATGAAATAATTCTTAATTCATCCCCCGAAAGGGTGATAATATTTGTGCAAGGAAAAAAATAATTTCCCTAAGACACTCGTCATATTGTGCCCTCACTTGCATTTAGAGTCGGCTAATACAACATCATGACTGGAGCCATTGCGTGCTTGGTGATGGTTGTATTCTGATTAGCATTTGAGTGTGTACCTGAGTCAACAAGCAAAGATTTTCATCCTCCACCTAGAGAATAGGAAAAAGATGAGTATTTTTTTCACCCTACTAACAATGCAAATTTGTTTGATGTGCTTGAAAGATCACTAAAAAGATAAACTTCTTCAAAACAAGCAACAATGTTCAAACCTTCAGATACATGTGTTTTTCACTCACCAACAAGTCTCCAAATGCAATCACAGATCAAAAAAATTGCATGAACTTCCAAAACACAAATTTCAGAACTGACCAAAAAATCATAAGATCGCTTCCTGGATTTCCCAAATTTCATCTGGTATTTTGGATCACATTTGGCATGCTAGCTCACATTTGGTTAGCACACAGTCACATCTAGGATTTAGGCTCGCATCTAGGATAGAGGGTACTTGCAGAAGTATTTCTTAGAAGTATTTCCTGTTGTCTTTTCTGGTCTCCCTATTGAAATTTCAAAACTCTTTCAAATGTTTACCTTGCATGCTTAGTCAGTCTTTTACGGTCGGTTCAATATGTGTGGTTTATCTACTTTCTACAAACAACTTGGTTTCCAGCTAACTATCAGGGCATTCTAACTCTCTGACGCTCGAATCATTTACATCCACCTACAACAAACAGTTACTCTTACCTAGACACACCGCAATAAAAGAGGCTCGCATCCAGGATTTCTTGGATCATTTCTGGTTTAGGCTTGCATCTAGTAAGTATTAAATCACATCTAGTAAGGAAGGTCGTATCTAGTTTTGTGTAATTTTTTGTCTTTCTAGATCTCATCTGGTGAAAATTTTAGTGAACTACTTTCCCTAACCACTAATATTTGTGTGTTTGACTTCTTTGATCTTTTGAATAGCTTAAATATTGTTTGCAGGTTGACATTGACAATTTTTTGTGGGAGTTGCTACATAACAAACTAAATCAGTTTTTCAAGTTGCCCAACCCCCATCTTGACCTCTATTTACTTGCTTTAAACTCTAAGATACATTTTACAATCTATCACTAAACAGACTAGAGGACTATGCTCTTTTCCTTTTAAGGAAAATTAGAAACTCACACATCAGTTTATGGATTGAACGGAATTTGGAGTTAATTGAACAAGCAATCACATCGCATAATTTATTTCAGATCAGTAAATGAACAACACAAATCACTAAATCTTGCGGATCAAATAATAAGCTCAACTGTTTAATTCATTTTTGGGACACATAAATTGAACAAGCAAACTCACTAAATATTGTGGCTAAATGAACAAGGCAAATCTACTTTCAAGCATAGTGTTTTTATTAAAATAGGAACATCTAAAATCAAGCACAACATTGCTTGAGGGAAAGAACCACTTTGCTTCATTCTATTTTGGGAGAAAATGGCTTAGATTAGGAGAGTATGCTCTTCTTCTTTGGAAGAATTAGAAATCCAGACATCCAAAGCTCGCCAATCCTTGGTACACATATTTAAATAGTAGAGGGCCTTTTAGTTAAGGAAAAAATCTCCCGGGAATGACCCAAATGAGGACAGGTTTTACGCCAACCCCTGCAACTCACTATAAATAGTTTCTTCCTCGTAGGCATAAGCCTCAGAAGATGGAGCCAGTTTTGTTCATGGAATTTTGACATCATTCCTTGAACATGCTTGGGTATATGTAGAGTGGAGCCGCTTGAACCTTTCTTGTGAGGCTACAAATATTCAGGTACTCATAGGGCTATACGCCTAAATTTTTCCTTGTCCAATTCTATGGGGGAAGGTTTCAAATGGATTGCCCAATAATCTACAAAAATTTCAACTGAAATAATTCATGATTCATCCTCGAAAGGGTGATAATATTTGGGCAAAGAAAAAAAAAATTGCCCCAAGATACTCATCATATTGTGCCCTCACTTTCATTTAGAGTTGGCTAATACAACATCATGACTGGAGCCATTGCATGCTTGGTGATGGTTGTATTCTAATTAGTATTTGAGTGTGTACCTGAGTCAGCGAGAAAAGATTTTCATCCTCCACCTAGAGAATAGGAAAAAGATGAGTGTTTGTTTCACCCTACTAACAATGCAAATCTGTTTGACATGCTTGAAAGATCACTAAAAAGATAAAATTCTTCAAAACAAGCAACAATATTCAAACCTTCGGATACATGTGTTTTTCACTCACCAACAAGTCTCCAAATGTAATCACAGATCAAAAAAATTGCATGAACTTTCAAAACACAAATTACAGAGCTGACCAAAAAATCATAAGATCACTTCCTGGATTTCCTAAATCGCATCTGGTATTTGGGATTACATTTGGCATGCTAGCTCACATGTGGTTAGCACACAGTCACATCTATGATTTAGGCTTGCATCTGGTGTCATCAGAGGCTCGCATCTAGGATAGAGGGTACTTGTAGGATTATTTCTTAGAAAGTCTCAGTTGATTAGGATACCTTTTTGGCTCTTTAGCTAGTTCCTATTGTCTTTTCTGGTCTCCCTATTGAAATTTCAAAACTCTTTCAAACGTTTACCTTGTATGCTTAGTCAGTCTTTTACAATTAGTTCAATATGTGTGGTCTATCTACTTTCTACAAACAAATTGGTTCCCAGCTAACTGTCAAGGCATTCTAACCCTCTGATGCTCCAATCATTTACATCCACCTACAACAAATAGTTACTCTTACCTAGACACACCTACTTGAACAATATGAAATCCTCACTAGCACTATTGGGAAACATTGACAAAGGATTGAAAGTGCCTCTTAAGACACCACACTTTGAAGGAGAAACTTCTCATAGTTCCTTACTCGATCTAGACTCCCCACAAATGGATAGCGACACTCACAGATGGAGTGAGGCTTTTGAGGAGTATAACGATGGAAAACACCAAAAGCCCAAAGATACGGATGAGGATGAAGGACCCAAATTTGAACATGGCCCATTTGGATCAGATAGTGAAGGGGAGATCCCCAAAGATGAGTACAAAAAACTCAAATAGAGTAAGAGGTTCCACAAGATATTGGAACGGATAATTGATGACGTTAAAGAAAAGTACTTCCTCCATCTAGAATCCACAGGTGTCAAATTACCCAAGGATTATGATATGGAAAAGCTCAAGGAAAAGGATGTACCAAATCCTATATCTATTCTCACCAAACAACTCAATTTGATGCAAACAGAGCTCACAAACCTCAAATAGGAGAAGGAGAAACCCAAAACAAAATACTCTTTGGATGCCATTTGTCCATTCCCTTTTGACAAGAGTATCACTATGGTCCCATTTCCTCCCAACATGGAAAGACCAAAGTATGACAAGTACATGGGAGAAAATAACCCACATGATCACGTGAGGGAATTCTGTTCTCTAAGTATAGAGTACATGCAAAAACTTACATACCTCATGTGACTATTTCCAGGAAGTCTAGGAGGTAATGCCATGGAGTGGTTCTCAAAACTAAACCCTAAGGTCAAAACATTTGAGGAGTTAATCCAACGATTCATCTAACATTACTCCTAAAACATCCAATATGATGTAACTATGATGGACCTATGTAATACCAAATAGAGAACTGGTGAATCATTTATGCACTTCTTACAAAGATGGAGAAAGATCTTTGCATGATATTCAAGGGCCATTCCTGAGACAGAGAAGATGAAGATCTTCATTAATAATTTGGTGCCTGAATTAAACTATGCTTTATGAATGCAAGACTCTCCAAGATTTGACAAAATGATTAAAAATGCCCTCAGTATTGAGGAAGTTATGGTCAAAAGGGCAGAGATCACCCTTCAAAATGAGAACAAAACCAACAACTCCACCTCCAAGCCTAAATGATGGAAGCAAAACAAGAATGTTTCTAATGACGAAGTATTTGATGCCTCTAACATTAATCCTAAACCTGAGGTGTTCAATCTAACCAATAGCATGCAAGCAAGCAAAGATGCTAAGGTAACAACTCCTGTACCCAAAGAAAATATTGATAATAGCAAAGGTCAGACGTGGACTTCAAAACCCCAAAGAACATTCACTCTTTTGGGAGAGCCTCTTGAGACTGTTCTAAAAAAACTATTGGATAACAAAGTTATTACAATCCCAGATTCCAAACCATGGGAACCAATGGTCAAACTCAGGTGTGGGATGATAATTCCTATTGTGTCTTCCACAAAAACAAGGGACACAAGGCTAATAATTTCCTCAAGCTTAAACATGTCATCCAAGACCTCATTGAAGGAGGTAAGATCAAAGTAGACAGAGACACTACCAATAAGGATCATACAACATTCAACAAACCCTTTCCTAATTATGATCAAGGAGAAACATCTAAAGGGAAAAGTAATGATGTAAACTACACCTATTCCAAAAATAACAATGTGATCAATATGCTAGACATTAAGACTAAATCCATCAATGTGGTCACAATCAAGGGTTTCTCATTCCAGTCAAATGTCGTAACACGGAGCCAAGCATAGGTCACGATCAAAGGACCTCCAAAACTGACACCGACATCCAAGGTTCCTATCATAACTATTCCTAAACAAGCAGAAAAACACATGGTTACTATTCCTGGATCAAAATATGACTTGGTAGACCAATTGCAATGAATCTCTGCCAAAATTTCTATTTTTGAGTTTGCTCAAAATATCCACAGTGCATAGGGAAATCTTAGAATAGGCTCTACATGTTGTTGACGTCCCAAAGGATATTGATATAGACAAATTTCAAGCGATGGTCAATCACATTTCCGCGCCACATTACCTCTCATTTTCTGAAGAGGATGATAAGTCATTAACACATCCACATAATCAACCCCTCCATATTGAAGTCCTTATTCATAAATCCCATGTTAGACACATGTTGATAGATTGAGGTGCTGGATTGAATATCTATACACTTGATCTAATCAAGATACTGGGTCTCTTAGAACAAACAATTGACTCTAGAATCAAGATAACCATCAAAGCTTATGATATGGAAGAAAGGTCATCTATAGGTATTATTGTTCTACCTATCAGAGTTAGACCAATTGAGAGGAATGTCACATGTCAGGTTCTAGCTCTACCTTTGGCCTACAATATCTTGTTATGGAGACCATGGATTCATGAAATACAAGTTGTACCATCTACTTACCACCAGTGCATAAAATTCCAACATAATGGGGTGGAAGTGACGATTCCTACAGATGCTAACTACACCTATAACAATATCAAATCAGGAAGCATGATCCCACATAATAAGGAGGCTATGGATGCAATTACTCCTGAAACTACCAAGGACATGGTCATGAAAAGTTTTGGAAAAACCTTAAAACTTGAAGAAACAGGTATCAGAGTATACAAGCTGGACCTGACTCCCTCATTAACAGAACTTCCAGTGTCACCAAGATCCTATGGAAAACTTTCCTCAACATTCACACCTATAGAATCCAAAGAGCCAAAAGTGCACAAAGAAATTGGCATGGTAAAGGCATCCACATCTTCAGATAACATAGAAGAACGGGCAGTCTTGGACTGGCTTTACAAAGGAGAACCGGTGGAGGCTGAAGTCAAACATGTGAAGATATCCCTAGAACAGTATGGAAATGGATATGATTTCCTCAAATAGATGGGATACAAAGGAAAAGGACCTCTAAATGACATAGGATGAGGGCTTATTGAATCTATACCCATGGAGTTCTGAAATACCAGAGATAAAATAGGACTGGGTTTTAAAGCTAAAACTGATAAACCCACTTCAAAAGAGAGTCCACACTTAGATAAAGGGAGTGATGAAATAGATGAACTAGAGCAATTTTCCTATGAGAGACTGTTACATGTTGGCACATAGGACCCCAACTACCAAGGAGAATGCTATGTACCTATCTTTGAGGTACCATAAGATCTTCACACCCCTTTGCTAGAACAACCTCCCATTCAAGAGGTAGGAAACACCATAGAGAAAATTACTCAAGAGACACCTTGACAACTAGATTTACATCCTAACTAGGGGAAATTTGTCACAATTTCACATGTCCTTGATCTACCCCACTTTGATCCACATGTAGTTAATCGGGTACACCAAATAACCATTGCTGAATACTTGAATAGATCTTATGATGAGGTCACTGACTCTCACGATTATGAATGGGAAGAGCTATTTGTTTCCATTGAAGATATTGGTGTAATGGTGTGGAATGGGGTTGTTAAGGATAAAATGTAAAGATTGGAGGGGGGGGTTTAATTGATTGATAAATTGTTAAAATGTGTTGAATTTCTTAACCCTATTTCACATCTTACACTTAATTGAGTTTGATATTGATTGTATATTGTAATTGTAATTAGGGGAAGATAAGATGTTCCTTTCTTTCACCCTCAAATACACAAATAGGAGATCCAATTTGATCAACCGAAGTAGAAGGGTTAATGCACAAGTGAATCCACTATTTGGAAAGAGAACAAGAAAGGAGATCTTAAATTCTATAAATTGATTAAGTAAATATGCTTAGTGATAGTAATTGAAAAGGATAGGAGGAAGAACTAATCTTACAAAATTACAGATCAAAGATTGCTATTTTATGAGGTCTGTAGACTATTTCTAGAAAATCTAATAGTTGATCCCAAACTAGAACGCAGAGATGAATGAAACCCAGAAATCTTTTTTTGTTTCAATGTCGTCTTATGAAAAAGGTTGACCCTGTCCCACACAGATCCAAAAGTTTCCCTGTTCACGCTATCTGAAAGAAGACTGAAAAGGGTATCCAAATTTGGTCTCAGATCTACAGTCCCAAACCTATACCTACAAAAAGAAAGGTTTGTTTGTTGTGGGGGAGGGGTTTTCCTTAGTCAAACCCTGATTTAGGAATTAACCTTGAAATCCATAAAGTATAGAATGCTAGCAAGTAGTAGAATTGAATCTAACAATCAAGCTATGATATTCAATAGATATGCAATTGTAACACAAATGTAAGCAAGTATGTAAGTATGAAAGCATGGAACTTTAAAAATCATAAACCTTCATGGTTGTATTCTTGAAATCCACCTTAGAAGGAAGATGAAAGAGTCTTGAGGATGCAAAAAGGATCTTGAAGGAAGATCACATCACCATCATGGCTAGATCTAGGGTTTGGAGGAAAAATCCTAAATTCTTGAACCAAATCCCTTCAAAGTCTTGAGATCTTGAATCCTTTATCTTCAATGGAGAACTTGAATTCTTGAGAAAATGTAGAACCAAGTATGCTTGAACTTCTTTCTTGACACTTTTTCTTGCTCAATATCGCTTAGGCTTCAATAGAGGACTTAGAGAAAATGAGAGGAGAAAACTTCCTTTTATATGAAACTAGGGAAAAATCTTCTAAGGAGGCCTACATAGGATAAATAAATCACCATTAAAGCCTTTACCCCTAGGAGAGGACCTATATTAAATATAATTTAGGGATCCACACTCTGGAACCCAAAAAAGCTGACCCGGAAGTGGGAGGAAACTTTTTGTGAGGACCAACATCTGAGAAACCAAAAGTTCCCAGGATTTGGACCCTAGGATAGGGTCAAGGTCGGCCCTATCCTAGGATAGGGCTGAGGTAATCCCTATCCTAGGTCAGTGTTGAGGTCGACCCTGTCCCTGAATCCCAGAAACACAGGTCTATATCCCAGAATA
>MU224495.1:955361-1034241 GCA_018584345.1 Thuja plicata
AAAAGAATGATAAGTCCACTACACAAATCCTTGATTAAAGTTTTGAAAGTAGGGACACTAGTATTGGTCAATCTTAGAATAGCATAAGCAAGTGAAATATGAAGATTAACAAACATGATAAAGTGGAGAACACTCTCATACACATCAAAGATACTATAAAGAGATGCTAAAAGAAGTATAATGAGAAAAATTACCATACACAAAAAGAATTTTATGATGAAAATGCAAGAAGTGTTTTTGGATTTATGAATGCAAATTGTAATCTAAGATGTAAATCTAACACCAAAGAGAAGGAGTTGTCTATCTTGGGTTCACCAAAATGTAATGGTGTGGAATGGGGTTGTTAAGGATAAAATTTAAAGATTGGAGGGGGGTTTAATTGATTGCTAAATTGTTAAAATGTGTTGAATTCCTTAACCCTATTTCACATCTTACACTTAAGTGAGTTTGATATTGATTTTATATTGTAATTGTAATTAGGGAAAGATACAATGTTCCTTTCTTTCACCCTCAAATACACAAATAGGAGATCCAATTTGATCAACCCAAGTAGAAGGGTTAATGCACAAGTGAATCCACTATTTAGAAAGAGAACAAGAAAGGGGATCTTAAATTCTGTAAATTGATTAAGTAAATATGATTAGTGATAGTAATTGAAAAGGATAGGATGAAGAAATAATCTTACAAAATTTCAGATCAAAGATTGTTTCTTTTTGAGGTCTGTAGACTATTTCTAGAAAATCTAACAGTTGATCCCGAACCAGAATGCAGAGATGAACAAAACCCAGAAATATTTTTTTGTTCCGATGTCATCTTATCAAAAAGGTTGACCCTATAACACAAACACCAACCCTTTCCTACACAGATCCGAAAGTGTCCATGTTCGCGCTATCTGAAAGAAGACTGAAAAGGGTATCCAGATCTGGTCTTAGATCTACAGTCCCGAACCTGTACCTACAGAAAGAAAGGTTTGTTTATTGTGGGGGAGGGGTTTGCCTTAGTCAAACCCTGATTTAGGAATTAACCTTTAAATCAATAAAGTATAGAATGCTAGCAAGTAGTAGAATTGAATCTAACCATGAAGCTATGATATTCAATAGATATGCAATTGTAACACAAATGTAAGCAAGTATGTAAGTATGAAAGCATGGAACTTTAAAAACCATAAACCTTCATGGTTTTATGCTTGAAATCCACCTTAGAAGGAAGATGAAAGATTCTTGAGGATGCAAAAAGGATCTTGAAGGAAGATCACACCACCATCATGGCTAGATCTAGGGTTTGGAGGAAAAATATTGAATTCTTGAACCAAATCCCTTCAAAGGATTGAGAGCTTGAATCCTTGATCTTCAATGGAGAAATTGAATGCTTGAGAACATGTAGAACCAATGATGCTTGAACTTCTTTCTTGACACTTTTTCTTGCTCAATATCGCTTAAGCTTCAATATAGGACTTAGAGAAAATGAGAGGAGAAAACTTCCTTTTATATGAAACTAGGGCACAATCTTCTAAGGAGGACTACATAGGATAATTAAATCACCATTAAAGCCTTTACCCCTAGGATAGGACCTATATTAAATATAATTTAGGAATCCACGCTCTGGAACCCGAAACAACCGACCCAGAAGCGGGAAGAAACTTTTTGTGAGGATCGACATCCGGGAAACTAAAATTTCCTAGGATTTGGACCCTGGGATAGGGTCAAGGTCAGCCCTATCCTAGGATAGGGCCAAGGTAAACCCTGTCCTAGATCAAGGATGAGGTTGACCCTATCTTAGGAGGTCGACCCTATCCCTGAATCCTAGGAACACATGTTTGTATCCCAGAATGTAGAAATCAGGTCAGAAAATGGTAGACAGAAAGGAAGATCAGGGAGGATAGTGCAGAAATAAGAGGATGATGTGATGGAGGTCAAATAAATCCCCTAAGGAGGGATAAATTCTCTTAACATGGAAGTGCTTCCATTTTAAGATGATATAATTGGAATAGATACAAATCACATGTTTGCGGCACCCTCAGCTCCTCGTAAACAATCTGACACTCCTCCCAATGACACTGATAATGCTAAAGCAAAAGTAGAGTTCCTTCCCCTAATCGTTGATGAAGAAACTAGTGAATACATAAATCTAGAATAATTTCATAGGCTACAAGCAAGAAGCCTCCTTTTACGAAGAGATGATGATGATATTTCTATTGACGAGTCACTAGAGTTTGGTCCACATATAACTAACAACGACCCCTTTAATGATGATATCACTCTTATTGATCTAAATATTGAAGAAATTAACTTAGCAGATCATGTCATGTCATTTAATGGTCTTGGTGCTAGCATGATGTTGTCCTTCCTAGAATCTGACTCCCTAACATTGGTACTTCCAGACCTAATTGATTGGACTGAAACAAATCCTACTCCTATCCTCAACTTTTCTAATGATCACACCCTATCTTTTTATCTCAATTCTTGTGAACCTTACCCTTCTTCAACCAATGCAAGGAGCAAGAACATGTCACAGAAGGATATCAAGTTTCTCAGTTAAAAAATGAAAAATAAAAAGAAAACGAGGACGAATGGTGAAAACTACTCTGTGGTAGTATCAGATCCCAAAATAGTAAAGAAAAAAGATGTATCTAGTGGTGAAAACCTCTTAGAGGTTCCAAAGGATGAGACTCTTGATATCCTCCCCAAACACTTTAAGGAAAGGTCTTCAGTACTAATTGAACCAAGACAACAAGAAAACTTGGGCACTGTTGAAAATCCTCAAATATTCCACCTTGCACAATCTTTAGTAGAAGAAGAGAAGGCACAGTTCACAGAGTTCTTGAAAGAGAAGAAGATCAACTTTGCATGGTCTTATACTGATATGCTAGGGCTAGATCCTAATCTAATCATGCACCACCTATCTATATCTCCCATGACCAAGCCCATAAAACAAAAAATTAGAAAAATGCATCCTCATGTTGCATTATTAGTAAAAGAAGAGCTAGAGAAGTTATTGAAAGCTAGATTTATCAGAGTCATTGCCTATCCAGGATGGATCTCCAATGTGGTCCCTATGTCTAAATCAGATAAATCTATCAGGATCTGTACAGACTTCAGAGACTTGAACAAAGCATGTACAAAGGATGACTTCCCTCTACCTAACATTGACATGATCATAGACCTCACAAAAGGCTTCCAGATGTATTTATTAATGGATGGATTCTCGGGCTATAATAAAATCAAAATTGCCCCAGAGGACCAAGAGAAAACCGCATTTACATGCACATGGGGCACCTTTTACTGAAATGTCATGCTTTTCGAGTTAAAGAATGCTGGCACAACATATCAAAGAGCCATGAAAACTATTTTCCATGACATGATGCACAAAAACATGGAGGACTACGTGGATGACACATTGGGAAAACCCAAAGAAAGGGTTACTCATATTATTGACCTAAGAAAGATATTGGATCGAATGGAACAGTTCCAACTCAGGCTCAACCAAAAGAAATGTTCCTTTGGGGTCCAATCAGGAAAGCTCCTAGGATTCATAATTTTAGTGAAGGGAATTGAGGTAGACCCCGCTAAAGTTAAGGCTATACTAGAGATGACTCCTCCGTGCAATATTAGTCAAATGAGGATGCTACAAGGGAGACTTCAGTCCATGAGGAGATTCATGTCCCAACTTGAAGATAGGGCACAACCCTTTACTAAGTTACTACATAAAGGGGTTACCTTCAAAAGGGATGAACAATGTGAAGCAAACTTCAAGGAATTGAAAGGATATCAAGCTGCTCCTCCTATTCTTATGGCACCTATTCATGGAGAGCCCCTACTCCTATACATTTTGGCTAAAGCTACATCCCTAGGAGTATTGCTAGCACAAGAGGATGAAACCAAGAAATAAAGATCTATCTACTACATTAGTAGAATACTGGTCGCCTATGAGCTCAATTATAACATTATTGTAAAAGCATGCTTAGCAGTCATCTTTGCATCACAAAAAATGAGGCACTACATGTTCTATCATACAATGAAGCTCATTCCTAAAATTGACCCCCTAAAATATCTTTTGAGAAGAACAGTGTTAACAGGACATTTGGCAAAATGGGTCCTAATTCTAAGTGATTTTGACATTGAATATATAGAACAACGACCTATCAAAGCACAGGTCCTTGCAGATCAGTTGGCTGATTCACCACTCTAGGATGATGAACCTTTACTAATTGAATTCCCTGATGAACCAATCATGTATCTAACTAAATATCCATGGAAGATGTACTTTGACGGTTCATTCACTCAACAAGGCTCTGGAGATGGGGTCCTATTCATAATTCCTCAAGGTTACAAGATTCCCAAATCTTACAAATTAATGTTTCCATGCACCAACAATATTTCAAAATATGAACCATTGGTAAACGATCTTAAGCTAGCTATGGAGTGGAAGATTGTAGAATTACATGTATATGGAAACTCCCAACTAATTATCAGTCAAGTCAATGGGGAGTATCAAAAAAAAGATGAGAATTTGATTCCCTACAAGAAACTAGTTGATGACCTGAAGAAGTACTTTGTCTTTTTCACATTCCAACAGATACCAAGAATAGAGAAAAAATTTGTAGATGCTATGGCTACCTTGGCATCCATGTTACAACTGGAAGAACATCAATTCTTCTATGACTTCTTGGTGGAAGAACTATCCTATCCTACATTTGACACCCCAGAATACCAAGTAATATGTGCTTTGAACACCTGAGACCAATCTCGATATGCCAATATCATTGCTGACCTTTCTAACCAAACCATCCCTAACAACCTATCCAGAAATGCAAAAAGATCCTTGATTAGGATAGCATCGCATTACATCCTCATCACTAACAACCTATATTGATGAGGTCTTGACAGTAGACTTCTTAGGTGTTTAGAACTTGAAGAGTCTGATATAGCATTAAAAGAAGTCCACGAAGGTGTATGTGGATCACATTCGAACGAATTTTCATTAACGAAGAAACTGCTTAGAGTAGGCTATTACTGGCCTACCATAGAGAAAGAATTCTATTCAGTTTTCAAAAGCATGTCTTAAATGCAAGACACATGGAAATCTTATCTATGCTCCTGCTAGAGAACTTATACCTTTCATAACACATTGGCCATTTTAGCAATGGGCCTTTGACTTGGTTGGACAAATATATCCCAACTCTTCAAATGGACACATGTTCATCATTACGGGCACTGAGTATTTCACAAAGTGGGTTGAGGTCATGCCGCTAATCAAAGCCACTAGAAAATAGGTGCCTATATTCATTCTGAACTACATTATTTGTACATATGGGATACCCTCTTCAATTATAACAGATAGTGGGGGCCAATTTAAAAATAAGACATTGATGACCTTTGTGAACAGTTACATATTACTCAACACTGCTCCTCAATCTAGTATCCTTAAGGTAATGGATAGGCTGAGGCATCCAACAAAAATATTCTCAAGATCCTACATAGAACTATGAGTAAGTCTTGCAGAGACTAGCATTTACAACTGAATCTGACACTATGGGCCTACAGAAAAAGAATCAAAACACCAACTGGAGCCACACCATTTTGTCTAGTCTATGGCACTGAAGAAGTACTACCTATTGAGGTTGAAATCCCATCTTTGCAGATATCTTTAT
This sequence comes from Thuja plicata, assembly GCA_018584345.1. Taxonomy (NCBI): domain Eukaryota; kingdom Viridiplantae; phylum Streptophyta; class Pinopsida; order Cupressales; family Cupressaceae; genus Thuja; species Thuja plicata. Next base: position 961,012 of record MU224495.1, read on the forward strand.
AAGGTCTTATTACTGATGAGAAGTACCACATAGATAGCGTAAATTCTCTAGACCTACTAGATGAGCGCAGATAACAAGCGTTTGATCACCTCAAAGTGTATCAAGCACGTATATCCAAAGGTTACAATAAGAAGTTCAAACCACAAAAATTTGAAGTGGGAGATCTCATCCTAAAAGAGAATCCTAAGAACCAATGTAATAGAGAGAAAAAGGGAAAGTTTGAACCTAACTAGCTGGGACCTTATGTTATCACTGCTACTTTTGGGACTGGAGCTTATCAACTAACTATACCTGAGGGAGATGTTCTTCTAGATCCTATCAACACTCCACATTTGAAGCATTTCTATGCTTAATGTTCAGCTAGCAGAGCTTGTACAGTAAAATATTTTTACAAAATACCAAAAATGTTTAGAAAATTGATCCTGAAGAAATCCAAAAAATGAAAAAGGTCCTAAAGAAAAAGGTATCCTTGGTGAAAACCTGGTAAACATGTTTCTTAATACTACAAAAAACATTTAAAAAAGCAAAAATAGCAAAAAAATTGAAAAAGAGAAAAGTTCCTTGATGAGCACTTAGTAAAACATGCATCTTGGTAGCAAAAAGAAAAGAAAAGATCTTGCCAAGTGGTGAAAACCTAGCAATAAGGCATCACTTGTATTCTATGCTCCATCTACCAAAGCATTACTAATACTAGGCCTTCATAATTATACCTGTGCTCACACGCTGACTTCATTTCCTAAATGGCTATCTTATCCTCACTTGGGATTTGTCTACATTTACATCTTAGGAATAATTCATTCTGCACTGGGGGCATCTTTACTGGCATGGTAGGTTGCGGTTGGTAGGTTTCTCTAGGATGGTTTGCCTCTCGGAGACAATGTTTTTGGATACATGAGAAACATTGTCACTTTCCAAAACAAGGCTATCTTTTAAAAAATCACATATCTGGACATGACATTTACAATAACAGAGTTCCTACAAAGCTCTATTGGATCGCAAACATGAATGGATTATCCTATCAATGCAAAGACATGGAACATCATATTGCTTGTATTCCAATTTTCTGATTGGTGAATCTTTACTGTGTTTGACATATGAATGAACAAGTACTACTTAGCCACATAGTTTGATATTGGTTTGATTATTATTCTTTTATGTCCTGATGATGTTTTCAACTAGGGGCATCTAAGTAATTATAAATTTCATTTGATTGATTCATAATTGATGATTTATTATGTCGTCTTAGTTACTCAATGACATCTGTGCAAAGACAAAGAGTCACAAGGATAGGGAGCATAATGTTTTCTTGGTTTTTTGCATATGGTGATTGTTCTAAATGATCCTATAAATTTCACCTAACTTGGATGTTTATGGTAAGAGTTTCCACTATGGGTGGATAGTCGCATATATCTCGATCTTTGTTATGTGTAAACTACGATGAGGTTGAAACCATTTTCTTGTGTATTTTTCTGGATCCAAATTCTCACTAAGGTATATGAATCATAATGTACCCAAGGATATGAATTTTCAAGGTCATTGCGGGTCCAATATCCTGCCTTAATAAGAATCTAGTATATTAAAAGGAAGGTGACAATTTTGTTATCTTGGCTTCTATGCCTTGAAGCCTAAGTCTATTTCTGACAATTCAATAAAACATAGTATTCATACTTTCATAATATCAGTGGGTATTAGTGATGGTTGTACTATCAGGTGGTATCCATTCTGAGAAGAGTGCTCAATGATGATAAAAAGCTATACATTTGCATACCAATGACAAAGTCCTAAGAGTCTGCATATCATTAAATTTTTGATAATTGCATGGGATATAAACAAGAAAGGAGAAACATTAAAGGCATTATGAGATCCAAATTAATTCAATTTTTTTCTTCTAAATCAATTTAATTACATCATCCATATTACTAATATATCTATTGTTGCACATCCATAACATACATTTTGCATTCATAAAAAGAAACAACAAGGAAATACCAAAACAAAGCATCCATGTATTGTATTTTTACTTTTACATCCTGAAATGCATCCATACATTTTAAAAATTGCATAAAGGAAATGAAAAATATACATTTGCATCTTCACATAAGTATCATTTAAAACATATTTATATCAGTAATCAAATCAAATAATAAAATGATGTCATCATCTAAATCTAACTCATCCAAAGACCAAGATATCATCACATGTGCAAATCACATCTATCACATCTATCAAGGGAAAGAGAACTCATGAAACATATCAGAATCAGGAAGCTGCATCATATATATATATATATATATATATATATATATATACACACACACACACACACACACACACACACACACACATATATACATATATATCACCACATGAAACAAATCAAAATATGGAACAAAATGCATATAGAGTATCAAAATATCAGTGAGGCAGAATGAATCAGATATACATGTATGAATGTCATATACAAATGTGGATCTCAGTAGGATCCAGATATACAATTTAAACTCAGATATATAAAATATGACAATATAAATCAGCTCTGGATCCCCCCCTCTCCCTAATCTAGTTGAGGAGGAGGAAGATGTACAAATGGAAGATGAGGAGGCATCGCTCGCTCAGACTACTGGGCTAACCATGAAAAAGATACTTCCCTCTACCCCTCTAGCACTGTCACGTGGTATAGAGAATAATAATATTTATCCCTCTGTCCCTGATGGGTATCTGTACAAGCCTATACATCTCACTCTACATGGAGTCTCTTCATTTGTAAGTCTCTATCTGTAAGAAAGGCATCTAATATAGCAAGTCTAAAATCTCTTGCTGTAGCCCTAGCCTATGTTGTTGTCACTCTAGCCTCTAAAGCAATAGTCTGAGCTCTAAGCTACTCTCTCTACTGCTCACACTGAGACAGCCAATCCCCTTCCCTACCTAAATCCTATGCTGAGGCCCTATCCTGTGGTTTGTCTGGCTGTCTCTGTGGTTGTTGTCTTTGTTTTCTCTGCTGCCTCTACTGCTCTCCTATAAGTAATGGAACAGGATCGATCCAAGGAGAAACAAACCTAAAGCGGATACACCGACCCTCCCCACTCCCACTAGAAACCTCTACATGGCCACCCACTATGCCACCACCCCTATCATCTCCATCAACACCGTCATCTGGAGGAGGATGCCTGCCATCTCTACCACCATCCTGATCTCCATGTCTACCAGGGGCCCTGTCTCTCTATGCTCTTCCCCTCCTTCTGGCAGGATAATCATCAGGATCATAGTCTAATGGCTCCTCTATGTGAGGAATGATCTCCTCAGGTACATTACAACAAGGAAATGGGTACTAGAGAATCTCAGCGGCATATCCATTAGAAACACCTGCATCAACTTTGTCAAGGCAGAGATCCTAGTCTACTCCCACCATATCCTAAATCTCCTGGTGTGTTGTCTCATACCTCAACTGTGTACCCCACAATGCTGCCTCATCCTGGATCTGTGCATACATAGTGATATCTTGTATCGTACCCTGCCATCAGCCATACTATCTCAACAATCAGGTATGGATGAACCGCTCCACAACATATCTGGTCCTCCCTATGAGATATTGGCTCTAAAATAAATAAGGTACCTACCAGACATCTGAGATCCACTCATCACAATCTAAATATGGTCGCCAAATGACCTCAGTCATATCATCAAGAAGTTGATGCCAGTACTCAACCTTGCCCAGATGGGGCTGCTGAATCAAGCCTGCATACATGTACATGTAAGGATTCTCTGGTGCTCTTTGTCTATATACAATCAACCGTGTAACAAGGATATGCTCCTAGGCCCAGATATGAAGAATAAGAATACCAACGGTCATGCTCTGAGTATAATGGTATACTATCTCGTGAAGCTCTTGATACATGTGGGCTAAAATATAACTACCCCATGAAAATCTCTGCCTATGGGTGACCATCTGCTCCAACATCTCTGCCCAACCAATCATGAATCTATGCTAACCTCTGTGTGGCATCAAGATGCCACCTATCAAACCTACTAAGTATACAGATAACCGATCATAATGATAGACCATATAATCCCATGACAGATATATGTGATAGATGGTGTCATCCTGGAAGTATTGACATGTAGCACCAATCGCCACATCTGCTGTCAACTCAAAACACACCTTAGCACCTATCATCAGAACCTGAAGTATCCACCATATATCCTCTGGAGTCATTGTGATCTCCCCAGTCGGTAAGTGGAAGGTGTTGTGCTCTGAGTGCCATCTCTTAGCAAGAGCAGTTGATAACCCTTAGTTTACCCCTATCTCAGGTAAACCTATTAAAGAGCGTAATCCACATCAAATCATGATAGCCTTCTCATCATCTGAAAGTAGTCCAGAGAATGCAAGCACATGACCTAGGTAGGTGCCACGAAATGCGACTACCTCAAACTGGGTATGTTTTGACAAAAACAATGATACATCAGTCTCCTATCTATAACAAAGATGCAGATTCATAAACAGATAAGTAATTCAAGGTTAACGGCAAGCCAATAGGTCCAAAAGACTATGTTCTTAAGTCTCATACCCAGATGCAATTTTGAGTTAGCAGGGTATGATCTCCTTTCCTAGATACGATCCTAGAAATACAAGATGTGACGGAGACCACAAGGTGTGATCCCCAAAATATGGGATGTGACCCTAAATATCAGGTACAACCTTTGAAGGATAGGGTACGATATAGAATCAAAATTCAATAAAAATCAAGACAAAAAATGTAACGGGATGCGATCTAGAGTATCCTGGATGTGATACAGGAATTTGAAAAAACTAGATGCGATCCCAGAAAAATTAGATGCGATACAAGTTTTATAGGTTGCGATCCAGAATACTGGATGCGATTCAAAATTCATTTGGCTATAAAACATACAAAAATCCATAAAATTGAATGTTGCAAAATTCACAAGGTAGTTTTACGAGCACATACTAGAGGTGGGTAGTTGGCCGAGCGCTGATGTCGGCGACTCATCTTGAAACAATGCTTCCTCACAGGGTCTACCATCTTCTCTACAGAGCTCTCAAATTTACAATGGAGGATAGTGAAAATGAATAGTAAAATGGTAAATTTTGAGGCTTATATTTGTCTTTTGAGCCATTTAGGAGTTCCAAAACTCCTAGACAACTACAACTATATTTATGTTCTCTTTTTGATCAATCAGGAATAAAATTGAAAGTGCCTAGGATATTTTCAACAGCACAGTACCATTTTTATGACAGTTTCAAAAACTACAGATTTGCTTCATTTGTTCCAAAGATCTGTCAATAGTGCATATTTTATCATAAATCTTGGTCTAGCATCATTTTATCACTCTCACCACTCATATTTTCACATAATTAACTTGGTAATCATGTGTTTATTTTTAAACACACCATCTTTTTTTTCCACTTCTTCTACTCCATTCTTTCTTTCCCTAACTGCTTCCTGCAAGTTATACATTCTTTCAACTAAGGGATTTTATTCTTTTCCTTCGATTTTGTTCCTGAGGGGGCATGATCACACTATCATCAATTAAATTTTTGCTCAAAATAGCATTAAAAATGACTTCGTTATCAAAAAAACTAGGGGCATAACAGTTTCGTTGACTAAAGTCGGTACTATTGGTAGAAAGCTTTGGTTCTCATACTCTGGATATCTTGTGTTTCCTCTTTTTAAAAGATTATTCTTGAGCTCCTGGCAACTTCATACTGACTTTTGGATGACAACCAAGTTCAGAATCAGTATTATCAATCTTTGGATGACAACCAAGTTTAGAATTGGTATCTTTAAAACCTTTTATTGATCTTTAAATGACAACCAAGCTCAAGATTAATTCTATCAGTTTGGTTCGATCAAGTATGAGACAGATCTCATCAACATTTTGTTCAACAACCAAGAATGGAATTCTCAATCTTTTTGAAGTCAAAATTAAAAATTTTATTTGAATCAATGCGCTACTCGCACATCAATTCAAAGAGGGGCAAATGTAACCACTTGAATTTGGCATGTTCCAACTATGGACCCTATTTTCCCTAAGTGTGATCATACCCCATGTTTTGTCCAAACGACCCTGTTATTGCATGGCATAATTTTTTTGAAATCAAATTTAATGTCCTAGGTGATTTTTATCACTAAATTATATTAACTATTATATCCAATTAAATCAAACCAAATTAAAACATGGCTATAGTATTTAATTATAAGGGAGTTAAATAAACCCCTAAATCAATTGGCCACTTGCAAATAACCCATTCCCCTAGCCTATTTAATTTAATTAAAATGGCTATAGTCCACTTAATTATTAAAAAGCAATAAAATGCTTAAATAATTAAATCCTATATTTTAAATGAATTAAATAAGTTTAATTCATTTCATTTATATTCCCTTAAACCCCAAACTAACCTATCTCAACCACTTCTACCCTGGGTTATAACCCATCTCAACCTATTCCCCCCATGCTAATCTAATCCTAATTCTAATTCTAATCCTAACCCACCTCCTAATGTTGTCACATTCCATTAAAGAATGATTAACAAATCAACCCACTTGAGAAAGTCAACTTTCTCAAGCATGACTTCTCTAAGGACCAACTTGCCAAGTTGAGTCTTACACCCTCCCATGCCTCTTAAATGAATTTCATTAATGGCTCATTAATGGATATTCCCTCTTTCCCAACCCTCATTAATTCCCAAGGCATTAATGGCTCTTACACCTCATTAATGACCTTAGGGGATCCACTAATGAACCTTGTCTCCCCTCTCTCTCTCTCTCATTCCTCTATAAATTGAAGGGATTTAGAGCTCATAATAAGCCTAAAATTTCAAATTATAGTGTTGTTATGCCAAGATTTTGAAGGAATCTCAAAGCATTATTATGCTACCCATTCCTTCCTAGCTTCATACACACTCCATTAGTCACTTTCTTACATAGTTATAATGCCCATTTTCGACTAATATGCATGCTTAAATAGTTAAATAATTTGTTTTAAACTTAAATCTTTCATGCTAGGTTGTTTATGTCACTAGTATTTAGCATAATCTGACGGTTTTTATGTTATTTGGTACACTCATCTTAGTGAGAAAGCAATAGGTCGATGTTAGGGTTGTATATGCTCATTAACGCTTGTTTCTCACTAACAGAATGACTTATTGAAGTGTTGTGTCACAGGTAACAGGTACTGGTGCAAGTATTTATGAAAGGAAAGGAGGTACTAGTGATACCGGCAATCTATACTGTAGACTTATGACCATTCCTACTAGTCCACAACCTGGTTGATCACGTGCACCAAGATCCCTTCTAGATATCTTGTGAGTGACCTGCAACCTACTCCAAGAAGTAATAGAAGGCAGCGAGGACCACCTTCATCTCCTTTCTGCGTAGAAGAGTATGATTACACCATGCGAAGGGAGATCTTCCCGAATCATTCAATGATGATATCTAGTTCAGAAATTAGATATTATAGAGGTGCGATAAGATAACATCTTGGAACCAGCTTTAGGAAAGGTTGCCCTAACCAACGACGGAGAGGGAAGCATGAGTGATGCCCGATCCTCAAATGAAAGGAGAGGATAAGAGTTACTTTGAGAGTGAGATCCAATGTAGTTGGAAGGGGAACACCATTAGGAGGAGTTGAGATGAACCAGCTATTTCGACTCGACCAAAACCCATTATGAATGTTACATATAGATCATTTGGCATGTATCGGGATGGACAAAGTGGTTCAAATGAGCTGCCACTTTATTGAAGAAGCGCCCAGCCCATTTTGGTCAGAATTGAGACTGATCGCCCTATCAAGCCCATTTGAATAGAAACCATTAAATTAATTCTTTAAATTATGAACAGTTGCATGCGCGATACCAATAGTTATCGCTGATGTTCTAAATATGAATGCGCGATACCTATAGATAATTGATGAGATAGCTCTCTTCAAATACATTAGCTATATTCTTTTACACATCTCATCATATAGCTCGTACGACAAGGACCAACTCAAGAGATGATAGCTGTATGGCGTACATGTAGCCTACACTATCTAAAGCAGAGTTACATAGTTTATTCTCATCTTGAAGTGATTTGATATTGAAAATGACACAATAGAATTGACGTAACAGCTAAAATCCTGCTACATCTCAACAGGGCAATTCATTGTCTATCCGCAGTGACATTTCTCTCAATATTTGATGCTAATTTTGTGAGTCATTTCAGATTTCTTCTATGCGCGAGGGAATGTGACATCTTCCAACTTCAATCTCTCTTGAATATTTAGTGAAGTGGTTTTTTTTTTTGGCAATCGAGTAACTTCCATGGATATCTACTCTCTCTCATTCCTTTAACGGCCTTTTTTTCTCTGCTCTGAAACAGATTGGTGAGCGAGCCAACATCCTTGGTGGATTGCGATTTAAACATAAATTTGGCAACATAGCCGATGGACATAGTAAGAATGCTAAGAAGAAGATTGACAAAATGTATATCAACCAAAAAGTATATGACACGTCGAGTTTTCAGTGCTTATCAGAAATTTAACTTTCATTTCAAAATAATGAAGAGACCAACACCAAAAATGAACAACTACCACTACTAATCACGAGAGTTCTAAAACAACTATAATGACAAGAAGCAAGGTAGAGAGTTCTTAAAATAAATAACCTCACTTTTAGAAGTCACCTCTAGCTGCTCCCTATGTTATAGAATCAATCAAATTTATTTACATTTAATACCATTAAGGATAGATCCTAAATACTTGATAATACGTTAGGAATTTTATGTAAACACTTGTAGAGCATATTATGCTTCTGATTACTAACATGTTTGGCATAATGTCTTTTGTCAAGGGATCTACAACTATTCATAATGGCATGATAAATTTACAATAATGATTTGAGTACACTCTCTTGGTCTTTAGTAGAATTTATTATAATAAATATAAATGATTATTCTAGTAATGCAATAATATATTTTACTTTCTATGATAATCTAAACAATCATAATTTTCTTCTTCACCATGCAAACCTCAATCCAATACTTTAAAAATTACTTTTAACTACAATCTTTTTTAAATACATTTCTACGAATCATCATGCAAGAATAAAATGAAATTAAAACAGCAAACAACATGATCTATTGAACAAAATTTGCATGTAGTATATTGAAATTTCTCTTAAACGCATTCCTCAAGCAATGATTTGATGTTACAACAATGGAAGGTCACAAAAAAAGTCTTTCTCTCCTCCCATCCAAATGGCATCATGAGACCTCAAGGGTCCTAGCCAACCCCTGATCAAGTAAGGATATGGTGCACCATTAAGATTCATGATGACAGAATTTTTTCTTTCCATATCACATTTACTCCTATCAAAACAATCTTTATAGAATCCCCTATGACAACTACCTAGAGGAACAATACATGAACAAGAAATTTATACTAAGACCAAGCATATGAAGGAAGAAATAACTTATCTTTCTATGAACATAATCTTGACCTCCTCAACCATATCCAAGGTCATCCATTCTTCCCTTCTCTCTATCTTCTTCCACTAGCCTTGAGTTCTCCAAAAGGAGAAGTGGGCAATGGCTTCCCCTCATTCTTCGCAAGATATTTATGAATCTCCCCCCAAAAACACTTTTCCCAAAGCCCTATCTCGTCACCTTTCAAAAGTGACTTTTTGAAGGGTCATATCAAGTCCTAAGGACAATATCACATGTTGAAAAGGTCCCCAACCCCAAGGTATTGACCCTAGGCACCTATTTTTGCACAAGGATACATGAAATTGACCAAACAACACCAAATAATGACCCATACCAAGGTCCATTCGAGTGTTAACCAAACCCAAGGGTTTTAAAACCCTAAACTATCTTATAAGGATACTCAACACAATTAAATTTGACCCTTAGTAAAACCCATGAAGCTTGATGAACATATCTCTTTATTCCTAACTATAAAAATTGAAATACTCCAACTCCTTCATGAGGTATTTTAACAAGTGTTTCTCCTTCCTCGTGTAGGGACACTTACATTCCTGCAAACACAACCACAAGTATAATAAAATCATCCTAATTGATAACATTAGTTATTAATCACATTCTCATAGTTCTAGTCTATGAAATTATCCATCATGAAATTGTAATTCATATGCAATTGTTTAAAAATACATTACATCCTCATTGTATCAAATATTGATTTGAAAGAAGAATTCCAACAATGATTGTGAGTGATCTTAGATCCCTTATTAGAAACCATTTGAAAAATCCTATATAAATTTCATGTTTTTAAATACATATTTATCAAGGTATCTCAAAGAAGAAACATATATTTAGTTTCAATCAAGTTTACTAATGAATCACAAGATTATTGCTACTGAAATATCTTAGCTATAACTATTAGCCTATCTAATCTTATACAAAAGAAATACATTTCCACCGATTAGATTCAATTTAGTCATATAAGTGGTGAGGTCTTATAAACACCTCATACTTATCTAGTAATCATGATTCCTTCAAATAAAATTCAACATAATATTTCAAATAAATTTATGCAAGAGGTATTTATCTTCTTGTACTTATCGATCATAAGGATTGTTGAATTATTATCCTAGAATAAATTATATTTTTATTATATTTTATTTTAGTAAGACTTTTCCAAGAGAGAGATGACGTAAGAATTTTACCAATGAAATAACCACACAACCGCTTATCCAAACCTAAATAATCTAGATGTATTTGAAATTTAAAATTGCATTGGTACTTAAGGATGCGAGGTCTTACACCAGCTAAGTATTTTGTCATTTCTAAACTTTAGTTCTTTTTGGTGTTTTAACTCTTTGATAGATTCGGTCAACACTTCTGTTCTCCTTGGGCTTCTCCATCGGTGCTTCTGTCCATCGGGGTTTTCTGTCCTTCGGGGTTATCTGTCTATCAGTAGTTCTTTTGATTCTTCTTGTCGGTAATGCTTGTATATTTTCTTGCTTGGGCTTGACTATGACTTTTCTCTCGGGTTTCTCTATCTATCAGGTTCCACTACCCGTCGGTGTTTGTAGTCAGTTAGTGAATGTTGGTCTTTAATTCATTACTTAAAGCATAATCTTTATCTCTCTTAGTCTCTTAAGTATTTTGACAATTTCTATATAATCAATCAGATTATATCAAGTTGACATCAATGAAAATACAATCCATGAACTGATTTAATGTCTTGCATTATCTTTCTGCATTTCAGTGATTACCAACTTAACATCTTCAAGCATCCAATTAAGTATATGTCATCAATCTCTCCCTTTGGCATTATGGAAACATACTACATTATTACACTATATTATTACTAATATAATATAAAATATATCAAGTGTATTTCATCCATCTCTCCCAAATATTTTTCTTCTATAACCAATACAAATCCCTGGCTCTTAGTAAGCTCATATAGCTTAGATTTGTTTCCTGCAGAGTGTGTTCTTCAATCTTCAATCCCTTTACTAGATAGATGTAGCATCTTCTATCTCTATTTCTGATATGTGCTCTTCCTTGACTATTCCTCTCCTTGATCATCTATTTTTCCTTTGACAACAACCTCTGTCTTTGTATGTTTTCCCTCCTTTTTATTTTTGATAGAAAAAAGTAGCAAGAGGGTGTTGGCCCATGGAAAAAAAGACTAGAAGCACATTAACAGCATATTAATGGAACTAGTCAAAGCAAGTATAAAAGTTAAACAACATGGACACCATATTACCTCTGCCTCTATCAAAAACAAAAGTCATAGTACTGAACCACAGAATTAAACCAGAAAGCTTAAGATGAATAGTAGCATAAACAGTATCAAAATTAAGCCACACAGGGCTACATAGAAATAACCAAAAACTACCAATATTTCACACCGAAAAATAGGGGAACCGAGGCCAAGCCCAGCCAAAATTAACTAGCACATGAACCCAAAGACTAGCTTGTCCCACCTAGCTGTTTGGACAACAGGGTTCTAGCTCACTCCTCCTGCAGAAAAAGGAACAGTTCTTTGTTCTCTCCTTTTTGTTACTTCTACCCCTTTGATGGGTATTTCATATGTAATTAATTTCTCACTTTACATAATGATTAACTCTCCCTTTGACTTCTTAGGAACTTCTCTCCATGGATAATGATATAATCTCTCCCTTATAATTCCTGATAATGAGATAATCTCTCCCTTTGACAACAATGCCAAACAATTCTTCCATATCATCTTCCATCCTTTTTATAATATAATCCTTGAATTTCCCTATCCATCAACAATACAGTGACTTTGGTGTTCATGTAGGTATGTGCCTTGTTGTGTACAAATGTATCTTTGTAGTTCATTTGTCATCTTGCATCAACATGAATGATCTTCTGATTTGTGTTTAGGCTGATACAACCTCCTAGTCATCTTACTGAATGATAGACAAGGGTTGGACCTCTAGTCTCTGGCTTAGGTACTCAAATGTATCTTTCAATAATTTCTTTGTAAAGATGTCAGCTAATTGTTCCTTGGATTGAACATATTCTAGTATCACTTCTTTTGCTTGCACTTGTTCTCTTAAGTAATGATACTTGAATGCTATATGCTTAGTCTTAGCATGAATGACTGGATTCTTTGATATGTTAATAGCACTAGTATTATCATAATAGATAATCACTAGTTCAAGAATCTTCATATTCATACCTTCTAGTAATTGTTTGATCCATGCAATATTTGAGCAGTTTGCAGCACCATCCACATATTCTACTTCTGCAGTTGACTATGAGATGCATGCTTTCTTCTTTCTGATCCATGTGACAAGTCTTTCACCCATGAAGAATGATCCTCCAGTTGTGCTCTTTTGGTCATCTAGGTTTCCAACCCAATCAACCTTTTTATATACTTGTAGCTCAAATTTTCATTCTCTTTTATACCATAAGCCATAATCCTCGATGTTCTTTACATATATTAGAATTCTCTTGAAAGCAATAATATGTCATTCTTTGAGATTAGCAGAGAATATTGCAACTTTTCCAACTGCATGTGCAATATCTTGTCTAGAATGAACAACATACATTAGTTTGCCAATAATTGATCTATATAAGGTCTTATTTACCTCATTTGGTTTGTCTTCCTTTGTGAGCTTACATCCGATTTCCATAGGTGTTCCAACTGGTTTGAAATCTTTGATCTTGAATATCGTCAGCACTTCCTTGATGTATTTAGATTGAGTGATACATATGTCAGCATCTTGTTGAAGAATTTGTAGACCAAGAAAGAATTTGATCACCCTAAACATAGACATTTCAAAATATTTTCTCATCTCACTAGCAAAAGGATTTACATAACATTTCATTTCCCCCAAAAATGATATCATCAACAAATATTTCAGTAATCAAAATATTGCCATCGGTATCTTATTTTAAGTATAGGTTTCTATTTTTAGTAGTTCTTAAAAATTTAATGCTTATAAGATAGGAGTGAAGTATTTCATACCAGGATCTAGGTGCTTGTTTCAATCCATACATCTTCTTCAAGTATTCCATTTAGGAATGCAAATTTGACATCCATCTGGTATACCTTGAATCCTCTGAATGCTGCATAAGAAAGAAAAATTCTAACTCCTTCTAGTCTAGCAACGAGTGCAAAGGTTTCACCATAATCAATACCTTCTTCTTGTGCATACCCTTTGGATACTAATATTGCTTTGTTTCTTGTGACTTTCCATTCTCATTCAGCTTGTTTCTAAATATCCATTTCGTACTGATGACATTTTTGTCATCTAGTCTCGGTATTAGTGTCCATGTACTGTTCTTGTCAATCTTTTCTATTTCTCCATTCATAGCACTAACCCATTCCTCATTTTCAAGTGCAATGTTAACAAATTTAGTCTCAAAATCACAAAGTAAACATCTAGTGTTTAGTCACTTACTTCATGTTCGCATTCCAGCCTTCTTGTCTCCTCTTATCTGATTTTGTAGATGATGTCTTGTGACATACTTGGAAAGTTTCAGTTCAGCTCTTTGTCCATCATTTTGATCATCATCTTGACCTTCATTCTAAGCTCCATCGCTTGAAACATCATCTTGAGTATTTTCCTTATTTTCGGTAATTGTAGCATGATGCTCAGGTGCAATGTTCTATTGCTCGAGAGAGATACATTGTTGCTAGGGTATAGTATCAGGTTCTTTAGTTTAAACAAATCTGTTGTAGTCTTCTAGCTCTTTTCTACTTTCCTTATCATTCTTCTTTGCAAATTCATCTATTCTTACATTTACACTTTCAATGATCTTGTTAGATGACTTGTTAAGACATTTATAAGCCTTACTTTTGGTGGAATACCCTAGAAAGATACCTTAATCACTTTTGGAGTCAAGCTTTCCATTTCTATCATCTTTCAAAATATAACATTGACTACCAAAGATTCTGAAGTAATTTAGATTGGGTGTGTAACCATACCAAATCTCATAGGGTGTATTCTTTGTGTCCTTTTTAAATTGTACTATGTTCATGTTGGAAAGCTACAATATAAACAATTGTTGTTTTGTCATTGATGTCAAACCTTAACTTGTGAGACTATTGATATCTATTTGAGTATCATATCTATTGATTGTTGAAGAAGATTTGAAGGCAAGGATAACAAGAAGACTGAGTGAAATGGTTGAGTTATGAGAAATTACAAGGGTACTTGATCAGTAGGCACATTGGCAAAGTAATGTGTTGTTTATCCATAACATGAAGTCAAGATGTCAGTTTATTGGGAAAAATATATCCTGGGTGAAGTTTGTGTCAACCAAGCACCAGTGTATGCCGAGAATAATTTCTTAGTGTCGACCAAGAACCAATAAATTACCAAGGAAAACATTGATGACTGAGTGGAAGAACACAATGTTGGCCAAGCAGTAGTATTTTGGTAATTGTTGAGTCTAGAGATCTCTGGCTGGCATAATTGAATTTATTGGGATATGTAAAGTTAATTAAGGATAAGAATGATTGGTCCACACTATTTAAATGCATGGGTAACCATAATTAATGCATAGATCATAGATTTAATTAGTGATTTATTTTGGAGAAGTAAATTAAACATAAATGATGAAAAGATCTGTTGGATCTGACCTAACCTAAGATCTATGATCTTGATTAAGGGGAAAAGATTTATTTTATCTAGATGAAGAGGTATAAGATAACCTCAAAGGGGTTATTCAAGTAGATGTATGTTTGTAAAAAATGTATGCAAGAAAATTGCATGGTTAATTGACTGATAAACATGATCTAGCAAAGAAGGCTGAATAGAGAAGCAAAGTTGTGAAAGTGATTGCTTGATGGATTTCCAAGAAGATCTAAAGATTTAAATGAGAATGGAGGCCAATTAGTTAATTAGCATAAGATCTGAATTGGATTTGGATTTGCAAAGTAAGTTGTATGTATCAGATCACACCTACTGATTACTTTCTAACCATTGTATCAGTCAAAATCCTTTAACCTGTTTGACCTAATAGTCATTCTATAAATCCTTTGAGCAAGGTGACATTTAGGTGGAATGTTCTAAGCCCTCTAACAAGGCCACTCCTGACAGGGTGATTAAATCCTTTAACAAGGTCACATTTAGAAATGTGTTTTGTAACCTTTAATAGGGTTGGCTCCTAGTAGAGCTCACTTCAGAAGAGTGAAAACTTGGTAGCATGTTACTGGTGGTTTTTCCCAATTTTGGTTTCCACGTTAAATTTTGGTGTCAACTTGTGTTGATGACTTATGGTATTGCTGCCAAGCACATCTGAGTTGTTTAAAGTACTATAAAGTTTCAATTGGTACATCTAGACCTGAGAGTAACTAATTCATCCCCCCCTCTCATTTATTCTAAATTCATTCTAACAATTGGTATCAGAGCTCTGGTCTCTTGAAAATAGTTTGAAAATACTTGGAGCAAAAGATCAAGATGTATAAAAAGGAGGTACCAAAGTTGAACAAAGATAACTTTCCTGCATGGAAGAGCTTGATGAAATTGCATCTCACTAGTATTGGTGATGCTTCTAAGTGCTATATTGAACATGCTTATGTAGTCCCAATAGCACCTCTCACCACTGAACAGTTAAGAGGAAAGAAGGAACACAATCAAGCAATGTTGGAGATCGCATCATCCCTGAGATATCCTGAATTTGAAGACATAAAGAACTATACAAATGCAAAGCAGATGTGAGATACCCTAGCAACTATCCATGGAGGAGATGCAAATGTGCTAAGATCAAAATATGAAAGTTTAAGAGGTAAGTTTGTTGAAATGAAAATGCAAGGAGAAAATATAGTTCAATATTGTGGTAGGATAAAACAAGTTGTGAATGCATATTAGAGGATCTAATTGAACCAATTATGATAACACCATTATGAGAAGGGTACTGAGAACTCTTCTTCTCATATATGTTATTAGAGTCTCTACAATTCAAGAATTAATATGTACTCCTAATAACAATTTGACTTTAGAAAGTCTAGTAGGTAGACTTAGTGCATTTGAGATGTCTAATTTTGATAACTACACTCAACAAGCTATTGATTCCGCATTCAGATCCCAGTTGATCCTTAACACATCAAAGAAAGGAAAGAAATGTGTAAATAGTTATAGTGACACTACAGATGATGATCTAAAATAACTTGAGGCACCTATGGCAAGAAGACTATCTAGAGGAAAAGGAAAATTCAAAGGTAAACTTCCTATCATTTTTTTTTCATGTAATAAAGTTGGTCATATTGCTGCTAGATGTCCTGATAAGAATGACAAAGATGAAAGAAGTGACAACAAGTACAAAGACAGAAAGGATGACTGAGACTTCAGAAAGTATAAGGATTACAAAGACAAAGGTAAGAAATCTTTCTATATAGCCGAAGAAGCTTCTGAGAGTGGAAAAAATAATTCTAATTCTAATGATATATAAGTTGTGTATGTTGCTATGAAATATGATTCTGACGATGATGAGAAAATTGTACTAATTTTTTATATGAGTAAAGGTGACCATTAGATTATTTACATTGGTTGTTCACATCACATGATGGGTGAAAATGATAAATTTGAAACCTTAGATCAGTGCAATGGCGGTTATGTTAAATTTGGTAATGATGCACCATGTCTTGTTAAAGGGAAAGGATCAATTAACTTGACTGACAAGACCACATGTGACAATGTAAATTGGGTTGATGACCTTAAGTATAATTTATTGAGTGTTGCACAGCTGAATACTTCTGGTTACAGAATTGAATTGCATCATAGGAAGGAAAAGATCTATAATGTCACTCAAGAACTATATGGAAGTAGAGAGAAAACAAAAGGTAACTTGTTCTATCTGAACTTAGCTGATGAGACATGCTTTTTTGCACAATATAATGATGTTTGGTTATGGAATAAAAGGTTGTGTCATGTAAACTTTGATATATTTCTAAGCATAAGAAAATTTAAAAAGGTTAGAGGGTTGCCTAAGTTAAAGAAACCTTAAAATGCAATGTGTAAGAAATGTCAATTGGGAAAAATGACTAAATCTAGTTTCAAAAGCAAGACTCATACTTCTAAGGAAATTCTGGAATTGGTTCATACTAACATTGGTCATCCCATTGGCGAGAAAAGTTACTGTGAAGATAGATATTTTATTCTATTTGTTGATGATTTCTCTAGAATGATGATTGTTATGTTTCTTAAGGAAAAATATGATGCATTCTAGTTATTTAAGTGGTACTTGGCAAAAGTTGAAAAGGAGACAGGAAAAAGTATGAAATGTTTGAGATCTGATCGAGGAGGTGAGTTTATTTCCAATGAGTTTAACATGTTTTTCAATGACCAAGGTATAAAAAGACATATGTTCGCACCTATGACACCATCATAGAATGGTATTGCTGAAAGAACAAATAGATCTATCATGGACTCTGCCAGAACACTAATGATGGAGAAGAATGTTGCACAGAAATATTGGAGAGAAGCTGTAAGTATAGAAATCTATACCATAAATAGAGTACATGTCAAGAAAGGTACTAATGCTACACCTTATGAGCTATGGTATGGATATGCACCTAATGTAAGATATTTTAAAGTTTTTTGAAGAAAATGTTTTATACTGAAGGATAACATAAATGGAAAACTTGATGCTAAAGGTGAGGAAGGAATATTTCTTGGATATTCAACTAAAAGTAAAGCATATAAGTGTTTGAATTCTAACACTAAAAAAATTGTAGAAAGTGCAAATGTTAGAATTGATGAATATGTAGAAAGAAATGAAGCAGAAGGCACACAGGAACCTAAAAGTTACAAATCATTTGTCTATTTGGATGAGGAAGATTCTAATGTATTACATAAACCTAAGAATGTGGTTTCTTAGCAATAGCTAGCACATGTTGAGTCACATAATGAGGTTGACGAACAACATGAGGCAATTGCCAAGCTATCTAATGAAGATGCTGAGACACAAAATCAGCTTGAATTGAATAAGAATAATGAATCTGAACCAAAGAAAGAACCTACTCTAGCAAAGTATGTAAGGAGGCACCACAAACCTGATCAAATCATAGGATCAAAGGATTCTATAGTTATGACAAGAAGTAAGATGAGAGACGGTGCATGCTTGTTATGTGATTTTGAGCCTAAAATAGTTAAGATCCCTTAGAAAATGAAGACTAGATACAAGCCATGAATGAAGAGATTGAACAGATTGAGAAGAATAAGACTTGGACACTTGTACCTAGGCCAAATGACAAAAATATAATTAGTACTAAGTGGGTATTTGGAAATAAGTTGAATGAACATGGAGAAGTAAAAAGGAATAAATCTAGATTGATAAGCAAGAGTTATGCACAAGAGGAAGGAATTGATTATGGAGAAACATTCACCCTAGTTGCAAGATTGGAAGGAGTTAGAACCTTACTAAATGGAATATTAGAAGAAGAAGTTTACATTAAATAAGTTGATGGATTTGTTGAACCAAGAAAGAGGAACATGGTTTGTAAATTACACAAGGCACTATATGGACTAAAGCAAGAACCAAGAGCATGGTATGAGAGATTTCACAATTACTTAATAAAGATTGGATTTGCAAGAACCAATGAAAACATCAATGTATATTTGAAGACAAAACAAAATAAAGGTACTTTATTAGCTAAAATTTTTGTTGATTACATTATATTTGGTGGACAAGATGTGTTATGCCAAACATTTGAAAAAGAGATGCAAACTGAATTTGAGATGTGACCTATGTTTGGTGAAATCAAATTCTTTGTTGGCTTGCAAATGTATCAAATGAAGAGTGGTAGCTATATTACTCAATCAAAATATGTCAAGGAGATACTAAAATTTTTTGGAATGGAAGAATCAAAACTGGTGAGTACACCCATGGCTACTGGACAGAAGTTAGAAAAATGATGATACAAAAGAAGTGAATCAAACCCTTTATAGGTCAATGATTGGAAAGCTGAAATATGTTGTACATAATAGACCTGATATTGCTTTGGCTATTTGAATTGTTGCAATATTTTCTACAAATCCAAAGGAAACTCATATGATGACAGTAAAAAGAATTCTGAAATATTTGAAAGGAACAGATGAATATGGTCTGTATTACAAAAATAATGATAAGTTTGAGCTCAAAGTTTATACTAACTCTGATTGGAATGGAAATGTTGATGATAGGAATAAAAGCATAGGTGGTGCATTTCTTCTAGGAAAAAGATTTATTTTATAGAAAAGAAAGAAACAGAATTGCACCTCACAATCTACAACTGAAGCCAAGTATGTGGTTGTAGCAGTTAACTGCTCTAGTATTGTGTGGTTGAAGATACTAATGAAAGGTATGAAAGAAGTGATCACACAACCAATTATTATATATTGTGATAACACGAGTGCCATCAATATTTCTAGGAATCCTGTGATGCAATCTAACACAAAGCATATAGCTATCAAGTATCATTACTTGAGGGAGCTAGTTCAAAACAAGGAAGTGAGACTGGAATATGTGCATACTAAGGAACAATTATCAGACATATTTACAAAAGCACTACTCAAGGATGCTCATGAGTATCTGTGAGGTAACTTAGGGGTGATTCCCTTAACTGAGGCTAATTAGTTAAGAATGGAACTGTTGAATCAAATGTTATAGTTAGAATATTTGACACGTTGATGCACAGGAAGTCACACTTTAGGATGCTGGCTAAAGATGTGAAAGAAAGACAAGGATACAAAAGAGGATCAGTCATAAGAAAGATGATATTGATTTAGAACAAAAGAATCTACATGATATAGATGTCAACATCTTTGGCATTCTTTTCAAAGAGGGAGAGTTTGATGAAAGAGGGAGAATTTACTATACTTAGAAGAAAAAAAAGGGGAGAGTTTACTGAAAGAGAGAGTCTACAGATGAACAAACATAGAAATATTTTAGTGTGATTACAGACACAGAGGGAGAAAAGTTTTACAAGTTGAGAATCAGAATGAAGATAAAGACATTATGGAAGATTTGTTCATATCAAGGTACACAAGAAATTTTTTTGGATTTTATGGTAACTATGTTTGTAAAATTATTGTTTTATTATTTATTGTTTACATAAATGCCAAAGAGGGAGATTGTTGGAAAGCTACAATGTAAACAATTGTTGTTTTTCCATTGATGTCAAACATTAACTAGTGAGACTATTGCTATCTTTTTGAGTACCATATCTATTGATTATTGAAGAAGATTTGAAGGCAAGGATAACAAGAAGACTGAGTAAAATTATTGAGTTATAAGAAATTACAAGGGTACTTGATCAGTTGGAACATTGGCAAAGTAACATGTTTTTTATCCATAACACTAAGTCAAGATGTCAATTTAATGGGAACAATATATGCTGAGTGAAGTTTGTGTCGACTCAGAACCAGTGTATGTCGAGCATAATCTCTTAGTATCAACCAAACTCTACTAAATTGCTGAGGAAAATAGTAATGACCGAGTGGAAGAACACATTGTTGGCCAAGCAACAGTATTTTCATTGACACTCAGGATGTATATGACCTATTTTGTGTTTTCATTATGGCAATAAATTTATATGAATTTTTGACAGTAAACTTTGAAGATCAAAATTTTCCAAGTATAGAAAACAGAGAAACACAGAGATATATAGTTGATCAGAGCACCAGCACACGAGCGTACAATCAAGTGAGACTATGCACATTCATACCTTATCTTTATGATATGTTTTTGTGTTTACCCTATACACGCATGGTATAGAATGAAAGTACAAAGAAATTACAGGAAGATTAAGTGCCACTAACAGTTCAGAAAATAGAGTATGGAGCCGACCTCATATTTTGAATTAGCGTATAATATTTTTTTTGTAAAGGCTATGTGCCTATTGTAATAAGTTTTTAATTATGTCTTAAACATTCATGTAAACATGCTTAAGTCAATTTGTTTGGAAGCATTTTGTATATTGTTTTTGGGCCAACTAAGGTCTTGTTTTAGTCGCCTCTATTCAAGCATGTATATATACTAGACATGCACTTTTTTAATAATGATGTCAATGAAAAAGAAGAAGATAAGATATTTAGAAGAACAATATAAGGAATTTAGTATGAAGTAGAAGTATTCAAGAGATCAAAGCGTCATTGCATAAACATAACTAATCAGACAATAGTGTCATTACAACAGTTCATCTTTTGATATAGTATATATATATGTCACGTGAAGGTTGTAGCCTTCATCTTACTAAGCAGTGAGCTCTAGCAGTGACCCAACCACCTTTAATAGGGTTTTTGTAAAGACTCCTAACAGGGTCATTATACTTGCATTGTAAAGACTTCTCCTAACAGGGCAAAGGAACTCTAATAGTTTCATTAAACTAGTACAATCATATGTGGGTACTAATTCTTACCAGGGTTTTCCTCTTATCAAGGTTTCCCTGTAGTCATATCTTGTGTTATGATGTATTGTGTTATGATTCAATTGTTATTAATTTGAGTTAAGTTTCAAATTTCTGAAATATAGATAAAGTAACAAACATTGATTCACCCCCCCCCCCCCCATGTCTCAGTGTTTCTAACAATTGGTATTAGAGCTCTAGTCCTCTGAAAGAAAGTTTAACCACTTGAGGAGATCATGGATTCAGTAGCAGAAAAAAGAGAATGGAGAAATTAAACTAAAATATTTATGGCTCCCAAATGCTTATCAAAAAATTAAGGAAAGATCTAAAATATTGCTCTACAAATGATTTGGGAAAAATGGTCAAAAAGTTCAATGAAGAGAACATGTCTTTGAAAGATAAGATTGAAGATCTGAATGATTAGCTTATAGATATCCTAATAGCCATTGAAGAAAAGACCAAATAAAGAAAACAATTCTATGATGAAATTATGCAAGCAAATATGAAGATCTTAGAGTTGGAAAACATCAAGAAAAAGATTGAATCTAAATTAACATAAGCAAAAGAGAAAATTGAGAAATTACACACAAGTTCTGATCTAATTCAATCTCAAATTTATGCACAAAAGATAAAAGGTGATACTAGTGGTGTTGGATATAGTGTAGCTCAAATTGAAATCAATGAAATGAAAGAAAGAAATAAAGGCGCAAGAAGAATCCACAGAAATAAAGAAAAGTAAGAATATTGTAGAGGATAACACAGAACCTCCTAAAAATGAACACAAGCTAGTTAATCGAACTTGTTATGCTTGTAACAAGCATGGAAACTTGGCAAGAGATTTTAAAGTGGTAAGACCATTCAATGGCTATTGTTACTCCTTTAATAAATTTGGTCATAGGGCTATACATTGCAAAACAAGTCAAAGAAATCAGTCATAGCATAATCAAAGAAATATGACTCAGTACAATTAGAGAAATTAACCTTAGAAAAACTATCAGAATATTACATGTTAGATATGAAATTATAATGGAAACACGGCCATGTAGTGCAACATGATAAACAATATCAATAGACCTCCAATTATTTGTCACTCATGCAACAAAGCAGGACATATCTCAAGGTTTTGTAGGTCAAGAACTCAAAAATAAGAAAAACCTAAAGAATCATTATTTGAAGAATTTGGTGAAGTCAAGTTTGTAAAATCTATAGAAGATTCAAGTAAAATATGGGTTGAATTAAAGAAAGATAATGATGAGAACAAGGTATTAGATGCATCCATAGTCTTAGGGGGGGTTATTCTAGCTCTGAACCCCTGCATGGCTGGTATACTCACATCTAAGTATGCGCCTATGCATTCATGTATTTGGTGACAAATTGAGGAAGTATGCATGGATGCATAACTTGAACTTGGATAGAAGTAAAGATTGAAACTGTGAATTTAAATCGGGTTATGGCAACAAGCATTAAATGTAGTAACTTTTATATAAGTTATTAAAGAGATCTCTCATCTTCACTTTTGTATTCGAGATTGAGCATTCAGAGAGCATGAGAGATTTTAGCATCAAAGCATCAATAAACAACCATTGGTTGGTTAGCAAGGTGAATCGAGGTTGAATCAGAACCCTAGCGGATGCGTCGTTTCAAAATCTCTAGAAACCCTACTTAAGAAAGTAACAAGTAATGACTACTCTTACAATATTTGACATCTCTGAGAAGAAGAGATATGTGTTTAAGAAGCATCCATTCAAGTCTGTACTAGATGATGAAGAAGGGGCATTCTCCAAGACTCCACTAGGAGTCATACATGTACAGGACATTCATGCATACATCTATTTTAAGCAGGAAACTATTGGGGATAACAACATAGAAAGTCTTATGGCATCAATGATGAAACCAAATTATTCATTCAAAGACGAATACGCGCATCTTACCGATAACCCTATATTTGAGTATTTAAACATGCATGAGTTCTATGAACTAGAATGGGTTAAAATCCTACTTAGTAGGATACATGATGATCTATATTGGATTGGTGAAGTTCCTGTCCGCATTACTTTTGATCTTATTCACGATATGAATGGACTCCCTAAGGTTGGACCAATTCTTCCCACTAGTAAAGATGTAAAGAAACAAGTTCAAAACATGCTTTCTTATCTAGAAGTGATAGGTGCGGGATGACTATTGATCCCATTGTGGAAGAAGAAATCAAACTCCTCACCATGATACTTCGTTAGAAGTTTCAGCATGCAAGTAGACTGAATAGTGTGTCTGTAGCTACTATTCTAGCAACAATAATGATGGAAAAAGATAACACTCAGTATAATCTTTGTGAGATATTGTGCACACAACTAAGTGAAAACATTAGAGCTATCAAGCATGACAAGTCTATTCAGATTTGGCTCTTTGATTATCTACCTATACTTCCACATTGTTGGTAAAGTCTCTAATCTTTACCTAGATAGGAGTAAACCTACTATGTCATAAATTTCACTAAATACTACATTAGAAAGTAGTGTAAAGGTTTCTATGGACATGTAGATAAAAACATTTAGGATCAAGACGAAAAAGAGGTTCAGAATATCAGAAAAGTGGTGCAGGAGCACCTAGGTAGGCTAGTGTGAGGCCTAGGTATTCTTTGATATTTTGGCTTGTAGTGATGCTAGCCATATCACTAGTTCAATAAGAGGAACCATTTGGTCCTTTGGTGTGTTTAGGAAAGTTGGAAAGCCCCACAATGGCCAAGTTGCTAGAAGTAGCTATTTGTTGTCTACTAGGTGACTTGGGTCCTAGAATGGATAAATTGGTCTAGAAAGGTTCCTAAGGCCTTAGATAGGATATTTGAGGTCATTTTATGCATATTCTATGCTCATTTTGTTTTTAGGACAAGTTTGGAAATCTAACTCCATTTGGAGCAAAAGTTGCTCAAAAACGTTGTCATGTTGTCTTGACAACTTTTCTTGCTATGAGCAACTTTTTACCATTCTTGTGTTGGCAATGATCTAACTATTTTAAATAGTTAAGAACGCAAGGCAGGAACCTATAAAATTCCAAGGACAACCTTTTCATCTGGTTTGTCAAGTTTGAACAAGCACTGTACGGACTGTGCATAAGCATCTCTTTGTTAATTTTGTGTTTTGCAAGGTATTTGAATAAGAAGTGGATTAGATTGCTTAAATTTTTTTTTGGAGAAGTTCTATTTTGTTGTTGTGAATCATTGTGTGGTTTTGTTTTTATTTTTTCTTTCAGTTTGTAGTACTTTAGAAATTCATTTTGGTTTTGTGATTTCATTGGTCTGAACAGAGCTGCAAGTGTAAAATGGGGTCTTAGGGCCACTTCCCACCATTGGATTCCTATGGTCTCTTTGGATTTGGGAATAGACTCCATGTACTCTATATAAACTATAGGAGGTCCCGAGAAAATCACAACAAGAATTTTTGAAGCGATGCCCTAGGCAAGCCAACTGTAACTTGGTTAGGGATCACAGAATAGACAATGGGAAATGGAGGGGATTGAGGCCACTGATGCCTCAATCCAAGCATGTGGCAAGAAAGAAGGAGGGTTAGACTAAATCTAGTCCAAAGGAGAAGATCTGGTAAGGTTCCCAAGAGGGACAAAACCAAACTTTTCCACTGTCAGTAGTGAAACCCTTGAAACCCTCTTTTTAAGCCTAAATTTGTTCTTTGACTGTATGGACAAGTTGGGAGCTTAAAAGTTACAAAAT
This sequence comes from Thuja plicata, assembly GCA_018584345.1. NCBI lineage: Eukaryota > Viridiplantae > Streptophyta > Pinopsida > Cupressales > Cupressaceae > Thuja > Thuja plicata. Next base: position 986,564 of record MU224495.1, read on the forward strand.
ATCCAAGTACTCTGAAAAGGATATCCAGATTGGTGATTTGATTGTGGCACTATTATGGGGTTTTTCAAGATATCTCAAGTTAAGTCCATGTTGAGGGCTAATCCTTGTAGCCTTTTTGTAGCTTTTTTGTGTGTTTACACTTGTGGTTGTAATTACCCATGACTACACTATTGTGTGGGGTGTCAGATGTCAGAAGGGACCTAAAGAAACCCTAGATAAGTGTCTAACAGCCATCGAGGCCTTTGATGGACTCAAGAGTTGATTGTGGATTGGAGGAACTAGTGAGCAAGTATGGTTCTACTTTGTTGATGTGCCCCAACTGAATAGGTAGGATCTCTTGAGAAGGATCCTAGGGAGCCTAGGGTGAGTATAAGCCCTAGTTGGTTAGGTGAAAGACCTAAGGAATCCTTGAGAGAGCTTGGGGTTTTAAAAGTAAGGTTGGGTGTCACATCAGAGTGGTATCAAAGTAGGTTAAAGATTTTGGAAGAAGAAGTTGATGTCTGAAGCTGCTAAAGAATCAAAGGGTGAATCCAGGATGATGACTAATGTTGAATTAGCCAAAGAGGTTGATGAGAAAAGGAAAATAAATTGGCTTCTTGAAGAAGCACTGGAAGAGGTGAAGAAAAAATTGGATGCAGTTGTAGAGGCAGCTAAGAAAAGAGAGAAAGAAGAAGATGGGAAGGGTAAGAAGGTGGTAGAGGAAGACATTGTACCTGCACCTGATCCTATTTTTCAAGAAGAGCCCTTCTTGAAGGCTATCAAAGCCCTAGGAGGTAAATATTTGGAAGGAGTGCCACACTTTAGTGGTAAGATGGATATTGATGCAGTCATGGATTGGTTAGATGGCATGGAGAATCACTTTGAGTGTGAGAGTGTCTCATAGGCATAAAAGGTTAAGGTGGCTAAATCAAGGCTTAGAGGATAAGCCTTAACATGGTGTAAATATGTGCAAGATGAAAGAGTCATCATGGGTAAGAATCCAATAGAAAATTGGAGTGCTATGGCTAACAATATAAATGATAAATTCCTACCTGAAGACTTTGAGATCCAACTCTATAAAAAGATGCAAGGATTGAAGCAAAAAGACTTAGATGTAACCTCCTATACATAGGAATTTTAGAGATTATGTTTGAGATCTAAGAAGCAAGAAGAGGAGTCACTCAAGGTGGTCGGGTACTTAGGGGGTTTGAAGTGGAATATCCAAGAGGAGCTTAGCTTGTGGGCCCCTACTACTATCCAAAGGTATCATCAGCTAGCTATGAAGGTAGAAGAAAAGAATAGGAGAAAAGGGGATTCTAACTTCAAAGATAGAGGCAAGGGCAGAAATCAGAGAGGTCCAAGGGGAGGCTACCAAGGGAAAGGTAGTGAAGAAAGGAACCAAAGGGAGAGTAATCTCATAGAGAAAACTAGTGATCACTCTATAAGAGGTGGCTATAATAGAGGAAGAGACAATCAAGGGGGATCAAGCAGAGGTAGAGTAGGTAGGAGTAGCTCTTATTTTGCAACCATGAAGTGTTACAATTTTGGATAGCTAGGCCATCCTACCTATAGATGCCCGGACAAACCCTCTTCTTCAAATCAAGACAAAACATTGGCCTATGCCCAAGAGGATAGTGTAAGCTGCAAGGATTCTGACATAGATCATATTGAATCTGAAAAGGGTGATAACCTCATGTTTAGAAGGGTTTTTATTAAGAAACTAGCCCCTGATGAGCCTAGACATCAGAGGGCCTTGTTTAGGATAAAATGCAAGATCCTAGGGAAAGTATGCAAGGTCGTGGTTGATTCATGATCAACTGATAATGTGATATCAGAGGAGGCTGTTACTAAGCTCAAACTAAAGAAGATTCCCCATGACAACCCCTACAAGGTCACTTGGCTTAATAAAGGGCAAAGCATTTTGGTTAATGAGAAAACATGGGTGGACTTTTCTATTGCCGGTTACAAGGACCAGTTGTTGTGTGATATTTTGCCCATGGATGCTTGTCATATTTTTCTATGGAGGCCTTGGAAATGTGATAGGGAGGTTGTGTATGATGGCAAGGCTAATGCCATAACCTTCAAAAAGGGAGCCAAGACTTTCAAAATTTAGTCTTTGTTGGAAGGGGATGAACCACAGTCCCAATTGCCTAGTGTGCTGCTATTAGGTGGAAAGGAGTTTGTAAAAGACCTTAAACATAAGGAAAGTCAAGGATTTGTAGTGATATTAAAGTCCACAAATGAAGAGAAATCAGTCAAGGAGCCCTTACCAGGTACATGAGGTCCAAACTTTCCTAGAAAAGTATAAGGACATAATGAGTGATGGTACCCCAGCCACCCTACCTCCTAGGAGGGCTATAAGTAATCAAATAGAATTTGTACCAGGTGCCTCTTTTCCAAATAAAGTAGACTATAAGCTCACTCCAAATCAGAACCTAGAGGTAGCAAGACAAGTCCAAGAATTGATGGACCAAGGTTTGATAAAAAAAAGTATAAGTCCTTGTGTAGTCCCGGTGGTTTTGGCATCCAAGAAGGGAGGAAAATGAAGGTTGTGCACTGACTCAAGGGCCATTAACTGAATTACAATTAGGTAAAGGTTTCCTATTCCAAGAATTGAAGACCTTATGGATTGTCTAGGGGGTGCTATGTATTTCACCAAGTTGGACTTAAATAGTGGGTATCACAATATTAGGATCAAGGAGGGAGATGAGTGGAAGACAACATTTAAGACTATAGATGGTCTCTATGAATGGCTTTTTATGCCATTTGGCCTTTCCAATGCCCCTAGCACATTCATGAGGCTCATGAATGAAGTGCTCAAAGACTTCACAGGTAGATTTGTGGTGGTTTACTTAGATGATATCCTCATCTATAGAAAGGCTAAGGAGGAACATGTCAAGAAAGTAGAGGCAGTTTTGAAGAGGCTTCATGAAGAGAAGCTAGCCATCAACTTGGAGAAGTGTGACTTTTTCAAGCAAGAGTTGGTGTATTTAGGCTTTGTGGTGTCTAAAGGATCCTTGAAAATGGACAAGGAGAAAGTTTCTGCTATACTAAGTTGGCCAACACCTACCACAACTACTTAGGTAAGAAGCTTTCATGGATTGTCCCAATTCTATAGGAAGTTCATTAGAAATTTCAGTGGTATTTGTGCACCTTTACTTGATACAATAAAGGGGGGAGTTAAGTCTAAGTTTAAGTGCACCTTAGAGGCTGAAAAGTCATTTGATATATTTAAGAAGCAAGTAGACACTCAACCCATCCTACAATTGCCTAGTTTTGACAAACTATTTACCTTAGAATGTGATGCAAGTGGTTTAGCAGTAGGTGGGGTCTTGAGTCAAGAAGGTAGGCCAGTAGCCTTCTCTAGTGAGAAGCTAAATGAGGCCAAGAAAAAGTACTCATCCTATGACCTAGAGCTTTATGCCTTAGTCCAATGTCTTAGGAAGTGGAGACACTATTTGTTTCCAAAATAATTTGTTGTGTTTATAGATAATCAGGCTCTTAGCTACATCAACACACATAAAAAATTGACCAACAAGCACTTAAAGTGGATGGAGTATTTGGAGGCCTTCACCTTTACAATCAAGCATAAGAAGGGGCAATTGAATAAGGCTGTTGATGCATTGAGTAGAAGGGTTTTGACAGTCCAAGAGATTCAGCTCCATAGCATTGGAGTGGAGAGTTTTTAGAATCTTTACAAAGAAGATGAGGACTTTGCTGAAACCTACAAGGTATGCATGGACTTTGAAAACCATTTTCATAGTAGATTTTTAGAGTATACATTAGAAAATGGGCTACTTTTCAAGGGTAACCAGTTGTGTGTGCCTAGGGGTTCTATGATGGAGAACCAAATACATGAGAAGCATAACAATAGCTTGAGTGGACACTTTGGTGTCAGCAAGAACATAGAACTAGTGCAAAGGTTCTATTATTGGCCTAAGTTGGTCAAGGATGTGACCAAGTATGTGGAGCAGTGCATGGTGTGCATGAAGGAAAAAGGAGGAATGTGAAATGTAGGTCTTTACCAGCCCCTACCAATTCCAAAATGGCCATGGGATTATGTAAGTATGGATTTTGTTGTAGGCTTGCCTAAAACTAGGAAAGGTTATGATAACATCTATGTTGTGGTTGATTGATTCAGTAAAATGGGGAATTTCATCCCATGTAAGACAACTAATGATGCAATTCACATTTCTCACTTGTTTTTCAAAGACATTGTAAGGATACATGGACTTCCATTAAGCAGAGTGTCTGATAGGGATGTCAAACTCATGAGTCACTTCTGGAAGACCTTGTGGAAAAAGCTTGGCACAAACATGTCTTTTGGTTTAGCTTACCATCCACAAATTGATGGTCAAACTAAAGTGGTTAATAGGACCTTAGGTAACCTTCTTAGGTTCCTAACTAAGGAGTATGGCTAGACATGGGATGTCATCATCTCACTAGAAAAATATGCCTACAATGATTGTAAGAATAGGACCACTGGAAAGAGCCCTTTTGATATTGTTTATGGCATGCATCCAAGAGGTGTGTATGAATTGAGGTGTCTTGGAGGCATGGATCAGAGAAGTGGTCAAGCTGAAGACTTTGTACAAAAAATGAAGGGGATCCAGGAGAAAGTCAAGAAGACCATCCAAGATAATACCCAAAGACTCAAAGCCAAGGTGGATGAAAATAGGAAGGATGTTCAGTTTATTGTTGGGGACTATGTGATTGTCCATCTAAACAAAGCAAGGCTTCAAAAAGGTATTCCCACCAAGCCGCAGATGAAAAGAGTGGGCCCTTGCAAGATATTGGCAAAGTATGGATAAAATGCCTATCAGGTAGATTTACCTTCTGATTTAGGCATATCCCCTATTTTTAATGTGCAGGACTTGGTGGCATATAAAGGTCACCTACCTCAGATCAGTCCATATTTTCATGATGCTTTTGAACCTGCTGCAGCACCTACTAGTAGCCAGTTGGAGGTAGAGAAGGTGTTAGACTCAAGGGTGAGTAAGTCTACAAGGAACAAGGTGTATATGGAGAACCTCATCAAGTGGAAGGGAAAGAAAACTTCAAAGGCTACTTGGGTTGGTGAGGCATAGTTCTAGAAGGTTGGCATACCCCTAGACATGATCCCATCAAGTTCAGCTTAGTTCCTTCGGGGGGAGTATGGTGCAGGAGCACTTGGGTAGGCTAGTGTGATACCTAGGGCTTCTTTGTTATTTTGGCTTGTAGTGATGCTAGCCACATCACTAGTTCAATAAGAGGAACCATTTTGTCCTTTGGTGTGTTTAGGAAAGTTGGAAAGGCCCACAATGACCAAGTTGCTAGAAGCTGCTATTTATTGTCAACTAGGTGACTTGGGTCCTAGAATTGGTAAATTGGTCTAGCAAGGTTCCTAAGGCCTTAGATAGGTTATTTGAGATCATTTTATGCATATTCCATGCTCATTTGGTTTTTAGGACAAGTTTGGAGATCTAACTCCATTTGGAGCAAAAGTTGCTAAAAAAAGTTGCCATGTTGTCTTGACAACTTTTCTTGCTATGAGAAACCTTTTAGAATTCTTGTGTTGGAAATGCTCTAACTATCTTTAAAAAATAAGAACACAAGAAGGAACCTATAAAAGGCCAAGGATAACCTTTTCATCGGGTTGGTCAATTTTTAACAAGCACTGTACGGATTGTGCATAAGCATCTCTTTGTTAATTTTGTGTTTTGCAAGGTATTTGATTAAGAAGTGGATTAGATGGCTTAAATTTTGTATTGGATAAGTTTTGTGTTGTTGTTTTGAATCTTTGTGTGGTTTTTTTTTAATTTTTTCTTTCAGTTTTTAGTACTTTAGAAATTCATTTTGGTTTTGCCAGTTAGCTGGTCTGAACAGAGCTGCAAGTGTAAAATGGGGTCTTAGGGCCACTTCACACCATTGGATTCCTATGGTCTCTTGGGATTTGGAACTAGACTCCATGTAATCTATGCACATTGCAGGAGGGCCCAAGAAAAGGACAACAAGCATTTTTGAAGTGATGCCCTAGGAAAGCCAACTGTAACTTGGTTAGGGATCACATAGCAGAAAATGAGAAATGGAGGGGGTTGAGGGCATTGATGCCTCAATCCAAGAATGTGGAAAGAAAGAAGGATAATTAGAATAACTCTAGTCCAAAGGATAATTTATGGCAAGGTTCCCAAGAGGGACAAAAACAAACTTTGCCACTATCAGTAGTGAAACCCTTGAAATCCTCTTTTTAAGCCTAAAATTGTGCTTTGACTGTACGAACAAGTTGGGGGCTTAAAAGTTACAAAATATCCAAGTACTCTAAAAAGGGTATCCAGATTGGTGATTTGATTGTGGCACTGTTAACGAGTTTTTAAAGATATCTCAGTTTAAGTCCATGTTGAGGGCTAATCCTTGTAGCCTTTTTGCAGCTTTTTGGTGTGTTTACACTTGTGGTTGTAATTACCCATGACTACAGTATTGTGTGGGGTGTTAGATGTCAGAAGGGACCTAATGAAACCCTAGGTAAGTGGCTAACACCCATGGAGGCCTTTGATGGACTCAAGAGTTGATTGTGGATTAGAGGAACTATTGAGCAAGGATGGTTCTACTTTGTTGATGTGGCCCAACTGAATAGGTAGGATCTCTTGAGTAGGATCCTAGGGAGCCTAGGGTGAGTAGAAGCCCTAGTTGGTTAGGTGAAATACCTAAGGAATCCCTGAGAGAGTTTAGGGTTTGAAGAGAAATGTTGGGTGCCACATCAAAAAAATAGTTGAAAAGTACAAAGACACCATATGTTTCATGGTGGAAATTGACTATACCTGCATGGAAGCATTTGAGCCAAGAACCAAATGGATTCACCCACTAGGTTATGAAGTTGAAGAAAATGTGTTGGAAGGATATGCACAAGTTCTTTTGTCTGTGCCCAAAGATCAAAATGAGCCAAGATGGGGCACATACAAAGAGAAGACAAATCAAGTTGAATCTATCTTATACAGTGCAAATAATAAAATAAAGGCATCAAGGATTGCATCTAACATCCTAAAGGTTCATGGGGTAACACAAGAATACCTAGACAAAGCTAGGGAAGCTAAAATTGCAAGAGAACATAAACAAACTCCTGCAGAAGTGAAAATAGAAAAATCTGATTATATCCCTAAGAAGAAGAAGAAGAAATATGATGAAGGTACATTTACACAACTTCCCATAGGTTACCCATCCTCAAGTACAACAAGGAGCAAGGTAAAGAACACTCAAGTGCCTCCTGAGGTAGGATTCAAACCTAGTATGGCCATCTTAAGGAATAGAATTGTTAATGAAGGAAGACTAGAATCTATTAAAAATGTCTATGACAAGTACCAAGAGTTAGATAAATCATAAATTCATTCTATGATTATCTCTCATATGATCAAGTTTAAAAGGTCAGTATTGGAACTCAAGACAGTAATGCCAGAAAAAGTATAGAACATAGTGGACCCATTGAAAAGACAAGAAATAGAGGAAGATATGAGGATTAGAGAAGAAGCATTAGACAATATTCTCCCTATTTTCTCACATGATGAGAAAACAATACTATTAGATTTGGTAAAACCTCATCTCAGAACCAAAACAAGAACTCTTCATATTATGACCAAAGAGTATGAACTAGCTGGTGAAGAGACTCAGAAAGCATTTGAGAAAGTATTTTTAGATAGACACATGTATCCATCAATGGCGCCTACAGCTAAACTGACTCCAGTCCATCCCAAATAGGATAAGGAACTAGTGATTCCAAATGCACCTATGATAGGTCCACAGGATTCAGCACCCATAGTTTCATCACCTTCTGATACAACCAAAGATTTAGATGAAACCATTTTGATCAATGATGTTAATATATCCATGATAGCTTCAGATAATGACATGAAAAATTTTGAAAAATCATTTTTTAGCACTGAAGAGACACAGAAGGTATGCACTGATAATACTTCCTTACAATAAGATAAAGCTCCTCCTAAAAATTCATCAGATTTGAATAATGAGGAAGACAATCAATCTAATGAACCACCCGTTATGGAGATCCCAGTGAAAAGTGAAAGTATGGATACTAGTCAAAATACTATATTCACTCCAAGTATTCAACCATCAATGTCATTATTGTCAACTTTAACCCCTCACTCAACAAGCTTAGATGAATTTGGAGAAGAAGATTTGATCAAGATCAGTGTATTAGCCATGGAGAAAGACAAAGAGAAACAAGTTATGAGACTCAGCTACTAGAACTATAGAGGAAAAGTACAAAAAGGGAAGATTGGATGAATTGGTAAAGAACTTCTCTTTAGATCTCAACTCACTGAAGATTGGTCAGACAATTCTGAAAGAGTTAGCATCAAAAGGTAGGAAAGTAATAGAAAATTGCATGGACAGAGGCAAAATCACTTTCGAGCACATCAAGAAGATTGAGGAGGAAGATATATTGGTTGATAACATAAGGCAATCAGTTGAAATATCCTCTCAATATATCAATTTTTGTAACAATATCTTTCAAGGGCAGATAGACAAGATTGAAAAAGCTAAGATGGAGATCAGGAAGATAAGGATGAGGCAGACCCAACTGGGAAATGCACTTGCGCCCTCCTTAGTTATTTTGAATGAGAACATCAAATATATAGATGCAACCATTGTCACATATGATAAAGGACCCTGCATGGATTTGATAAAGATAGAGAAGCTTACATGTGCACTATGAGCCCATCTTAAGACTATTGATGCGTGGAAGGGATTCTCGTAGCAAGAGATCAAGAATCTTCATATTGCTTATCAAGATGTGTACTTGGAGTAAGTACCTAGATAGTTACAAATTTTTGACACCTTTGTCATTAATTTTAAAAGGGGAGTAATGTATGTATATAATGAGTATGTTATATAGCCAAAGTTATAATATACATTTTTTATTGTTAATTCAAAGTTTAAGCAACTTGGCCACATTCCTCTATTTCCATTAATGACAAAGGGGGAGATTGTTGGCAAGTTGACACTCATGATATATATGGCATATGATGTGTTGTCATTATGTAAATAAATTCATATGAAGCTTTGACAGTAAACTTTGAATATCAAAATTGACTAAGTATAGAAAAAAGAGTAGCATAGAGATATACAGTTGATCATAGCACCAGTGCACGTGCGTATGATCAAGTTAGACTATGCACGTTCATAAGTAAGCTCTATGATATGTTTTTGTGTTTACCCTATACACACATGGTATGTAATGACAATATAGATAAGTTATAGGAAGATTAAGTACCACTAACAGTTCAGAAAATAGAGTATGGAGCCGACCTCATATTTTGGATTAGCGTATAATATTTTTTTTTGTAAAGGCTATGCGCCTATTGTAATAAGTTTTTAATTATGTCTTAAAAATTCATGTAAACAAGCTTAATTCAATTTTTTTGGAAGCATTGTGTATGTTGTTTTTTGGCCGACTAAGGTCTTGTTTTAGTCGCGTCTATTCAAGCATGTATATATACTAGACATGCACTTTTGTATTAATGGTGTCGATGAAAAAGAAGCTGAGAAAATATTTAGAAGAAAAATATAAGGAAGTCAGTATGAAGTAGAATTCTTTAAGAGATCAAAGCATTAGCGCATAAATGGAACTGATTAGACAACAGTGTCATTACAGTAGTTCATCTTTTGATATGGTATATATCTATCACCTGAAGGTTGTAGCCTTCATCTTATTGAGTAGTGAGCTCTAGTAGTGAGCCAACCACCTTTAACAGGGTTTTTAAGACTCCTAATAGGGTCATTGTACTTGCATTGTAAATATGGCTCCTAGCAGGGCAAAGGAACTCTAACAGGTTCATTAAACTAGTACAGTCATCTGTGGGTACTAATTCCCACTGGGGTTTTCCTCTGATCAAGGTTTCCCCATAATCATATCTTGAGTTAAGATTTATTGTGTTATCCTTCAATTTTTATTTATTTGAGTAAAGTTTCAAATTGCTGAAATAAAGATAAAGTAACAAACATTGATTCACCCCACCCCTCTCAGTGTTTCTAACATAAAGTCAATTAAGGATAAGCATGATTGGTCCACACTATTTAAATGAACGGGTAACCGTAATTAATGCATGGATCCAAGATTTAATTAGTGATTACTTTGGAGAAGTAAATTAAATGTAAATGATGGAAAGATCCGTTGGATCTGACCTAACCTAAGATCTACGATCTTGATTAAGTGGCAAAGATTTATTTTACCTAGATGAAGAGGTATAAGATAACATCAAAGGGGTTATTCAAGTAGATGTATGTATGTGAAAAGTGTATGCAATAGAATTGCATGGTTAATATACTTATTGGCGTGATGTAGCAAAGAAGGCTGAACAAAGAAGTAGAGAGTTGTGAAAGTGATTGCTTGACAGATTTCCAAGTAGGTTTAAAGATTGAAATAAGAATGAAAGCCACTTAGTGAATTAGCATAAGAGCTTAATTAGATCTAGATTTGCAAAGTAGCTTGCATGTATCACATCACACCTGTTTATTACTTTCTAACCATTGTATCAGTCAAAATCCTTTATCTAGGTTGACCTAATAGTGATTGTATAAATCCTTTGAGCAAGGTGACATTCAGGTGGAATGTTCTAAGACCTCTAACAAGGACACTTATGATAGGGTGATTAAATCCTTTAACAAGGTAACATTTAGCAGTGTGTTTTGTAACCTTTAATAGGGTTGGCTCCTATCAGAGCTCACTTCAGAAGAGTGAAAACTTGGTAGCATGTTACTAGTGGTTTTTCCCAAATTGGGTTTCCACATTAAATACTGGTGTCAACTTGTGTGAATGTTTATGTTGTGTTTTACTGTTAAGTTTCTACATGCTGACTACATTTGAAAAGTAAACCGTGATGACATGTAACTGATTGAATGTTGGATAATGTTAACTTTAAGATGATGCAAGACATTAAATCAGTTAATGGTTTGTATTGTCATTGATGTCAACTTGATATCATCTGTATGGCCATATACATAATGCCAAAGACTTCAGAGAATCAATGGAATGGAAGTTATGCTCTCAGTAATGCATAAAAGTCAAGTATTCACCAAGTGACATACTACATAGGTGGAGTGCACACCATTGGTAAAGATAGAGATAAAGTCACAGTGATACCCAACGAGCAGAAGACAGTGTTTCCTGATGAAGCAGAATCAAAAGATGCCCGACAAGCTAAAAATAGTGTTTCCCAATGAGAAAGATCCAATGATGCCTGATGGATGGAGATCCCAAAGCTAACTGAAGTTGTACCGATAGATTTGGCAGTTATCACTAGCGACAAACTACAGAATTGACAAATAGAACAGAGAGATCAGAAAATGACAAAATATCTAGCTGGCAGAGCTTAAGGATAGACTTAACTAGTTGTTTTATTTGTTTTATTCAACCACAGTTAAGCAATTGATTTATAGAGCTGGCAAGAAGATAAATACAAGATAAATCAGGAGTTAAAGTCGTAAATCAATTTGGCTGAATTGTTTTTCACGCCAAGAATCAAGAATCAAGAACCAAGAATGAAGGAATATCATGTCTATATAAGAGACAAGCATAGTTCATTTCTAAAGAACTCAGATACATGAGGAAGTGAACTAAGAGAAGATGCTAAAGAGAAAATGATGAAGGTTAAACTTCAAGCAGTCCTGATCAATCAAGCTAAGGGAGAGCTAAGGAATTCTGCAGACACCAAAACATAGTAAAGTACAACATCACAGAGAAGAAAGAATTAAGAACAAAGGAATGGAATTGATACATTGATCAGAGAGGTATTGTAAGTAAATAGATCTAAATATCTGCAATTCAAAGTTGCATTAGAAACAGGTCATTGTGTTTTAGTTTAACCATTGAAGCATTAAGTCTCTTAATAGAGTAGGACTTAACAGTCTTTTGTAATTGAGGTATATCCTAACAGATTACCAAAAGGTTGACTCATGATAGTAGCATCGGTCTTACCTAAAACCTATTGACGGTCTAAGAAGGAGGTTGATTCAAGGATGGTAGTAAGATTAGCATAAAGCCTATTGACAGTCTAGAGACTGATTCAAGGATGGTAGCATAGATGCCAGATACTAAGTGACAACCTATGTATAAAAAAATCCTTTAATAAGGTCACACTTAACCGTGTGTTTGTAACCTTTAACAGGGTTGGCTCCTAATAGGGCTCACTTCAGAAGAGTTAAAATTCGGGGTACCGTTCCTAGTGGTTTTTCCTTTAATAGGGTTTCCACGTTAAAATCCTTATGTTTTATGTGTATGGTTTATTATTTTATTGTTTTACATTTCACATATGCATTTATTAATTGACTGGTATAATCTGCATATTTACTAAGTATCGGTAAATAAGTTTTACTTTTTATCGGTTATCAAGGAGAAGAAGAACAGACAAGGTAAACCGACAGACAGTTATTTATTTCAAGTATTTCAAAGGCATACATCTTGTAGGGAATTAATAATTTGAGCTATATTAATTGGTGGATTGAAGTCTAAAAGGATAAATGTTTGAGGCCATTGATTCACCCCCCCTCTCAGTTATTACTAACAATTGGTATCAGAGCTTGTGTACTTAGAATGAAGGTTTCAAGACCTAAGTAAAGATCACAATATGAATAGACGAGATGTGCCCAAGTTGAACAAGGATAGCTTTGCTTCATGGCAAAGCAGAATAAAGCTTCACTTATCAGGTATTGGCAATGATATTACTCAATACTTAGATACTGCATATGTGTTGCCTACAGGACCACTGACAGTAGATAAATTGAGAGTAAAGTATGAACATAACTGTATGGTTATAGAGCTTTCAGCCTCACTCTCTGATGCTAAATTTGAAGATGTCAAAGATTGCAAAAATGCAAAGACAATGTGGGAATAGTTGAAACTTGTACATGGAGGTGATGCAAATGTTTTGAGAGCCAAGGAAGAAAGCCTTAGAGGAAAGTTTGATGATATCAAAATGAAAAAAGGTGAAAACATCACATAGTACAACACAAGAATAAAATAAGTAGTCAATGTTATTCGAGGCATTGGAGGTACACTTGAAGAGGAGACATTGGTAAGTAAAATCCTAAGAACCTTATTTCCTATTTATGCTATTAGAGTCTCTTCTATTCAAGAAATGAGAGCAGTAGCAAATAATATAGTCATTCTTGATAGCCTTATTGGTAGTCTGATTTCATTTGAGATGAATAACTTTGATAATAGTGTCTTACCAAGTTTAGAGTCTGCATTCAAGTCTTCTATGAGAATAAGAAAATCTATTTAGAGACACTCATCTAGAAGAGACAGTGAAAGTGAAAGTGAAGAAGAAGATCTAGATGAAATTGAAGCACTCAAGGCAAGAAGAATGATAAGAGGCAAAGGTAAATACAAAGGCAAGTTACCACTTGTATGTTTTAATTGTAAAGAGATTGGACACTTTGCTGCAAGATGTCCTAACAAAAGAAAAGATGACAGAAGTGAGAACAGATCTTTTGAGAAGGAATCTGACAAAGGTGATAACAAAGATTACAAAGGTTACCGACGATCAGAGAGAAGTGATACCCAAGATTAAAAGGACAAAGGCAAGAAGGCTAGCTATCTAGCTACTGGAAAAGATAAAGATACTGACACCGAACAAGATGATAATGTTGAGATAGTGTTTGCAGCTGTGAAGGATGATTCTGATGAAGATGAAAGGTATGAAGAAACTACACTCATATCTAAGATTAGCAAAAATGATATCGAGATTATAGATAGTGGCTGCACTCACCATATGACCGGTGACAAAGAAAAGTTTAATACTTTTGAATACAATAAAGGTGGTACAGTAAGAATGGAAAATGATTCACCTTGTCAAATTGAAGGTAAAGGAATAGTCATGCTGAATAACCTGATTAAATGTGAAAATTCTTATTGGGTAAAAGGATTGAATTATAATCTGTTGAGTGTTTCTCAGCTGAATAATTTAGGTCATAGAGTAGAATTTAAAAACAAAAAGGCAAAGATATTTAATGAATCACAAAAACTGATTGGTACCGATGAACATACCAAAGGTAACTTATTCTATCTGAATGATACTAACCACACTTGCTTGATGACTAGAAATGAAGACATATGGCTATGGCACAAAAGGTTGTGTCATGTGAATTTTGAAAACATGATGAAAATAAGCAGGAAAAGAAGTGTAAGAGGCTTACCGACGATGACAAAGCCAGACAACATCATGTGGAAAAATTGTCAAAAAGGTAAAATGACAAAGTCTACTTTCAAAAGCAAAACCCACACATCTGATGATATTGTAGAATTAGTCCATACTGATTTATGCAGACCTATGAGGACAAAGAGCTATTATGGAGATAGATATTTTATTCTCTTTGTTGATGATTACTCTATAATGATGACAGTCATGTTTTTGAAATAAAAATCTGAAGCATTCAAGATGTTTAAATGGTATAAGGATATGGTAGAAAAACAAAGTGGTAAGGATCTAAAATGTTTGAGATCTGATAGAGGAGGAGAATTTATATTAGATGAATTCACTAATTTCTGTAATGAGCATGGTATAAAAAGACAGGTTTCTGCACCAAGAACACCACAGCAAAATGGGATTGTTGAGAGAAGGAATAGATAAATAGTTGATTGTGAAAGAACACTGATGATAGAGAAGGACATCACCCAGACCTTCTGGAGGGAAGCTATTAGCATTTTTTTTTATATACTTAACAGAGTACAATTGAAAAATGACTCAAAGAAGACTCCTTACGAGATATGGTATGGTAAAACACCCTATGTAAGTTACTTCAAAATATTTGGAAGTCAATGCTATGTCTTAAAAGATGATAGAAATGGAAAGCTTGAAGCCAAAAGTGATGAAGGTATTTTTCTGGGGTATTCTACCAAAAGAAAAGCTTTTAAATGTCTAATCAAGGCCTCTAACAAAATAGTTGAAAGTGCAAATGTGAAGATTCATGAATTTGTAGAAAAGAATGAGCTGGAAATCACAAAAGAACCAGAAGACTACAACAAGTTTGTATACTGTGAAGAACCCATAACTCTACCCGAGCAATAGTGCTTAAATCTATAACAATAGAATGTTGCAACCGATGGTCAGAATGTTGTTACCGATGGTCAGAATAATGATCAAGATAATGTGCAAGGTAATGAAGATCAAGCTTATATGCAAAGAGTTGTACCTGTACTTGCAAGATATGTAAGAAGGAACCATCTAGAGGACTAGATCATAGGAGATAAGAAAGCTGGAACAAGAACAAGAAGTAAGTCTTTAAACTCAAATTGCTTAATTTATGAGTTTGAACCAAAGTTTGTCAATGCTGCACTAGATAATGAAGAATGGATAAGTGCTATGAATGATGAGATTGAACAGATTGAAAAGAACAAGACATGGTCACTTGTGCCAAGACTAGATGACAAGAATGTCATCGGTGCAAAATGGATATTCAGGAACAAACTGAACGAGAATGGAGAAGTCACAAGGAACAAAGAAAAACTAGTATGCAAGGGGTATGCACAAGAGGAAGGTATAGACTATGGAGAAACCTTTACACCCGTTGTTAGGATAGAAGGAGTAAGAATTATACTTTCTTATGCTACATACAAAGGATTCAAAGTATATCAAATAGACGTCAAGTCAGCATTCCTAAATGGAATACTTGAAGAAGAGGTATACATTGAAAAACCAGAAGGGTTTGTGGATCCAGACAAGAGGAACATTGTATGTAGACTTCAAAAAGCCTTGTATGGATTAAAACAAACTCCCAGAGCCTGGTATGAATGACTTCATTCCTATCTAATAAGTATTGGATTGATGAGGACTAGTGAAAATAGTAATCTTTATTTCAAAGAAGATACTGATGCTAACACTTTGATTACTGAAATATTTGTTGATGACATCATATTCAGAGACAATGATATGCTATGCATATCATTTTCTGATGAGACAAGAAAATAATTTGAGATGTCTATGTTTGGAGAGATCAAGTTCTTTCTTGGTCTATAGTTCATTCAATAAAGTGAAGGTATTTTCATTACACATTCCAAATACATCAAAGAGGTTTTAAAATATTCAAGATAGAAGATTCCAAACCTATTGGAACACCAATGGCTAATGGATGAAAATTAACAAAGAAAGATAAGACAACAGAGGTAAATCAGACTCTATACAGATCAATGATAGGGAAACCCATGTATGTTGTACACACTAGACTAGATATTGCACATGCAATAGGAATTGTTGCTAGGTTTTCTGCTAACCCAAAGGGAATCACATATAACTACTATGAAAAGAATTCTAAGATATCTGAAGAATACTGAGGAATTTGGGTTATGGTATAGAAGAGAAGGCAAATTTGAACTAAAAGTGTTTACCAACGTTGATTGGGCTGGAAATCTTGATGACCAAAAGAGCACAACTAGAGGAGCATTCTTTATGGGTGATAGACTTGTCACATGGATTAGCAAGAAGCAAGGATGCATCTCTCAGTCTACTTTAGAAGAAGAATATGTTGTTGCTGCTGCAAACTGCTCAAACATTGCATGGATCAAATAGTTGCTAGAAGGTATGCATATGAAGATCATAGAACGAGTAGTTATCTATTGTGATAACACCAGTGCAATAAATATTTCCAAGAATATAGTCATGCATGCAAAGACTAAACACATTGCCATCAATTATCATTATTTGAGAGAACAGGTTCAAGAAAAAGAGGCCATACTTGAATATGTGCAATCAAAAGAATAATTGGTTGATATCTTCACCAAGCCACTGCCCAAGGATACATTTGAGTACCTGAGAAAAAGACTAGGAGTCAAACCCATGTCTATCAATCAGTAAAAGGACTGAAAGCTGCATCAGACATATACAATCAGAATATCATTCATGATTGATGCAAGCAGAAGCTGAACTTCAAAGCTACATCTATATATAGAAAGGTATATATCAGAACCGAGCACCAGAGAAAACTATTATATTGATGATGGATAAGGGAAATTCAAGGAATATATTATGGATAGAAAAAATTGTTTGACAAAATGTCAGATATTTGTGAAAATATTTGTTTGGCATTAATGTCAAAGGGAGAGAATGTATTCATATTATCATCAGAAACTATTCATCATAAGATTACTCCAAACAGGGAGAGATCATATCCATATGGAGAGTATTTGTATAAAAGTTGCAAATACAAGACGGAGACATCAAAGAAGAAGAATAGTCAACAGAGAGAAATTGACACAGAAAGAGGACACAACACATCAGAAGAAGAAACAAAAGCTGCAAGAATCAAATCTAAGCTAACATACAGCTTACCAGCGGTCGGACATTTTTATCAGTTATCAAAACAAACTATTTGGTAATTTGATGAATCTCAACAATTGTATTTCATGTTGTATTAGAAATAGTATAGTGTGATAATATAGTATGTTACCATCAATGCCAAAGGGAGAGATTGATGACATGTAACTTATTGAATGTTTGATAATGTTAAGTTGAAGGTGATGCAAGACATTAAATCAGTTAATGGTTTGTATTGTCATTGATGTCAACTTGATATCATTTGTATGGTCATATACATAATGCCAAAGACTTCAGAGAATCAATGGAATAGAAGTTATGCTCTCAGCAATGCATAAAAGTCAAGTATTCACCAAGTGACAGACTACATCGGCGGAGTGCACACCATTAGTAAAGACAGAGATAAAGTCACAGTGATACCCGATGAGAAGAAGACAGTATTTCCTGACAAAGTAGAACCATAGGATGCCTAACGAGCTAATATTAGTGTTGTTTGACAAGAATGATCCAATGATGTCCGATGGATGGAGATCCCAAAGCTAACTAAATTTGTACCAAAAGAACTAGCAGTTGTCACCGGTGACAAACTATAGAATTGACTGATAGAACAAAGAGATCAGAAAACAATAAAATATCTAGCTGGCAGAGCTTAAGGATAGACTTAACTGGTTGTTTTATTTTTTTTATTCAACCGCAGTTAAGCAATTGATTTATACAGCTGGCAAGAAGATAACTACGAGATAAATCAGGAGTTAAAGCCGTAAAACAATTTGGCTGAATTGTTTTTCACGCCAAGAATCAAGAATCAAGAACCAAGAATTAAGGAATATCATGTCTATCTAAGAGACAAGCATAATTAATTTCTAAAGCACTCAAATACATGGGGGAGTGAACTAAGAGAAGATGCTAAAGAGAAACTGATGAAGGTTAAACTTCAAGCAGTCCTGATCAATCAAGCTAAGGGAGAGCTAAGGAATTCTGCAGACACCCACACATAGTAAAGCACAGCATCACATAGCAGAAAGAATGAAGAACAAAGGAATTTAATTGATACATTGATTAGAGAGGTATTGTATGTAAATAGATCTAAATATCTGCAATTTAAAGTTGCATTAGAAACAATTCATTGTGTTTCAGTTTAACCATCGAAGCATCAAGTCTCTTAACAGAGCAGGACTTAACAATCTTTTGTAATTGAGGTATATCCTAATAGATTACCAGAAGGTTGACTCATGATAGTAGCATTGTTCTTACCTAAAGCCTATTGATAGTCTAAGAAGGAGGTTGATTCAAGGATGGTAGTAAGATTAGCACAAAACCTATTGACAGTCTAGAGACTGATTCAAGGATGGTAGCATAGATGCTAGATACTAAGTGATAACCTATGTATAAAAAAATCCTCTAACAAGTTCACACTTAACCATGTGTTTGTAACCTTTAGCAGGGTTGGCACCTAACAGGGCTCACTTCAGAAGAGTGAAAATTTGGGGTACCGGTCCCAGTGGTTTTTCCCTTAACAGGGTTTCCACGTTGAAATCTTTGTGTTATGTGTGTATGGTTTATTACTTAATTGTTTTACATTTCACATATGCATTTATGGATTGACTGGTATACTCTGCATATTTACTAAGTATTGGTAAATAAGTTTTAGTGCTTATCGGTTATCAAGGAGAAGAAGAACAGACAAGGTAAACTGACAGACAGTTATTTATTTCAAGTATTTCAAAGGCATACATCTTGTAGGGACTTAATAATCTAAGGTGTATTAATTGGTGGATTTAAAAAGATAAATTTTTGAGGCCATTGATTCACCCCCCCTCTAAATTATTACTAACAAACTGCATATTTATGTTGTTGACTTATGCTATTGTTGTCGAGTAGATCTGAGTTGTTTAAAGTTCTATAAAGTTTCAATTGGTACATCTAGACTTGAGGATAACTGATTCACCCCCCTCCCTCTCAGTTATTCTTAATTCATTCTAAAACTTCAAGGTGTAGACAACAGTATTGACAGCTTCCCTCTGGAAATTTTGAGTGATGTTTTTCTTAATCATCAATGTTCTTGCACTGTCAAAAATTGATCTATTTCTCCTTTCAACAATTCCATTTTTTGTGGTGTTCTCATTGCTGAAACATGTCTTTTAATTCCATTCTCATTAAGGAAATTAGTGAATTCATCCAAAATAAATTCTAACAATGATGTTAAGCATTTCAATTTCTTACCACTTTGTTTTTCTACCACAAACTTATACCATTTAAACATCTTGAATGCTTCTGATTTATCTTTTAAGAACATAATTGTCATCATTCTAGAATAATCATCTACAAAGAGAATAAAATACCTATCTCCATAGTAACTCTTTGTCTTCATAGGTCCACATAAATCAGTATGGACTAATTCTAGAATTGCATTAGGTGTATAGGCTTTACTCTTGAAACTAGACATTGGCATCTTACCTTTTTGACAATTCTTGCAAATGATATTCTCGGGCTTTAACATGCTCGATAAGCCTCTAAATTTACTTTTAGTGCTTATCTTTATCATGTTGTCACAATTCACATGACACAATCTCTTATGCCACAACCATATGTCTTCATTTCTAGCTATTAAACAAGTGGTGTTAATATCCTAAAGACGAAAATGGTTACCTTTTGTCTATTCACTAGTGTCGATCAACCTTCCTGATTCATTAAAGATCTTTGTCTTCTTATTATTATATGACACTCGGTGACCTGCATTATTCAGCTATAAAAAACTCAACAAATTCTAACTAAGTCCTTATACCCAGTAAGCATTTTCACACTTGATCAGGTTATTCAACATTATGGTTCCTTTACCTTCAACTGGACAAGGTGTTTCATTACCCATTCATACTGATCCACCATTATAGTATTCAAACATTTGAAACTTTTGTTTGTCACCATTCATGTGGTGAGTGTAGCCACTCTCTATAATCTAGACATCATTCTTACTAACCTTAGATATGAGTGTAGTTTCTACATACCTTTCTTCTTCTTCTTTGTATGAATCGTCTTTCATGGCTATAAATACCATCTCAATGTCTTCTTCAAATTCGGTGTCAGTATCATCAGATTTGTTCTCAGCAAGGTAACAAGCTTTCTTCCCTTTGTCCTTGTAGTCTCGGGTATCTCTCTTGTCAAATTGTCAGTTTTTTTGGTAATCTCTGTTATCACCTTGGTCAATGTTCTTTTAATATGATCTATCATTACTTTTTCCATCTTTTCTTCTATTAGGACATCTTGCAACAAAGTGTCCAACCTATTTACAATCAAAACACAAAAGTGGTAATTTACCTTTGTATCTACCTTTGCCTCTCTGCAATCCTCTTTCCATTAGTGCTTCAATCTCATCAAGTCCTTGGTCTTCATTATCACTATCATTCATCATAGTGTGTCTATGACTTGACTTATTTTCAGAGAAGATTTGAATGCAGACTCTATAGATGGTAAGACACTATTATCAAAGTTATTCATCTCTAATGAAATTAGTCTACCAATCAGACTATCTAAAGTAACATTATTGTTTGTAACTGCTCTCATTTCTTGTATAGCAGATACTCTAATAGCATATACACACTGTAAGGTTCTTAGAATTTTACTTACCACTATCTCTTCTTCAAGTACACCTCCAAATCCTCAGATAGCATTGACTACATCTTTGATTTTGTAGCTTTAATAAGTGATATTTTATCCTTATTTCATCCTTAGGTCATCAAACCTCCCTCTTAGGATTTCTTCCTTGGATATTAGTACATTAGCATCTCCTCCATGTACCAGCTTCAATTTATCCCACATTTTATTTGTAGAGGTGAATGTTTTGACATGTTCAAACTTAGCGTCAAAGAGTGAGGAAGCAAGCTCTATCATCATGCAATTATGTTCATTTTTTCTCTCAATTTCTCAAGAGTGTGAGGTCTTGTAGGAAACACATATTCAGTGTCAAGGTGTTGAGTAACATCATTACAAATAACTGATAGGTGGAGTCTTATTCTACTTTTCCATGATGCAAATTTGAATTTATTCAACTTGGGCACATCTCATTTTTTCATCTTGTGATCTTTTTCTTGAGTTGTTAAACTCCCTATCTAAGCACACAAGCTCTGATACCAATTGTTAGAAATAACTAAGAGGGGGGGAATCAGTGGCCTCAAAAATATTCAAATAAACCAACCCAAAAACTTAGTACCACAACATTAAGCCTCTAATTATCTTCATTCCTACAAGATGTATGCGTTCAAACAATCTTAACAAATAGCTACTACTCAGAGTTCATTATTAAACCCTATTCTTAATGTTTATCGACTATCAATCTTTTATTTACTAAAAAATAGTAAATTTCTTAGTCTATACGGATCAATCTAGATGAGTTATGTGTAATGAAAAAAACTAAATTAATGACTCATGAAGACATTGACACATGGATTTTTAATGTGGAAACCGTGTTCAGGGAAAAACCACTTCGGATCAGTAACCCAAAATTTTGACTCTTTTGAAGTGAACCTAGTGAAGAGCCAACCTTGTTAAAGGTAACAAACACACTGTTAGGTGTGACCTTGTTAGAGGATTTAAATAGAATAGTTTTTCACTTGATATCTAGTATCTCTATGCTACCTTCTCTAACCAAACCCAGTGTAGTTTTTCAAATGGTATATGGAATCTCATGCTATCTTTGTGATCAGACTTTTTGATACTCCTTGGGATGTATCTCAATAAAGAAAGGATTGTTATGTCCTGCTCGGTTAAGACACTTTTTGAGTCAATGGTTAAACTGAAACAATAAATGATCTGTTCACACATACAACTTAGACTTTCATATTTTAAAATCTATTGTAATCTCATAATACCTTTTTGATCAATTTTCTCTTGTTAATACCTTTCCCCCACTTCTTTCTGCTCAGTGGTGTTTTGCTTCTTTGTTGCTTGGTGTCTACAGAAATTTTTGGCTCTTTCCTCAGCTTGATTGATCAGGACCATATGAATTTATTCTTCACCAGTTTCTCTTCAACATCCTTCTTTTGTATTCACTCCCCTAATTCATAATGAATTAGATTGTCTCTTTATAAACATGATATCATTGTTTCTCACTTCTTGATTTTCTTGTTCTTGGCATGATCTGCAATCTTAACCAATATTTATTTAAAGCTTTAATTAAGTTTTATCCCTTGGATTTATCTATGACAACTAGGTAAAACCAATTTAAATGTTTTACTTATCTATGGCTTTAACTTGTCGATGAAAACAATCTTAACAACCAGTTAAGTCTATCTTTAGCTCTCCCAGCTAATTATTTTTTCATTTCTGAACTTCAGTTATTTTTCATTGTTTTAAATCTTTGATAGCTTCAGTCAACACTTCAATTCTCCTTAGGCTTCTTCATCGGTGTTGTCCATCTGTCAGGGTAGTGTGTCCTTCGGGGTTATATTTTTGTCGATAATTCTTGTGATTCTTCTCATCGGTAATGCTTTTCAGTTTTCTTGCTCGGGCATCACTATGAATTTTCTCTCAGGTTTCTCTGTCTATCGTGTTCCACTAACTGTCGATGTTTGTAGTCACTTAGTGAATGCTAGTCTTTTATGCACTACTGAAAGCATAATATTTATCTCTCTGATTCTCTGAAGTATTTTGAAAATTTGTATATAACCAATCAGATTATATCAAGTTGACATCAATTACAATATAATCCATTAACTAATTTAATATATTGCATTATCTTTCTACATTTTGGTGTTTACCAACTTAACATTTTGAAACATCCAATCAATTATATGTCATCAGGTAACCAATATTTTCTCTGAAATTACTGCTAACTGTGTTGAAATATGCATGGATGACCTCACTACATATGGAACCACATTTGAGGAGGCTCATGCTAACTTGGAGAAAGTTCTTAAAAGATGTTAGGAATATAACCTCTCCCTTAAGAGTGAGAAGTGTTGCATGACGATAGAAGAGGGAGTTGTATTAGGATATTACCTCTCATCTTTTGGCATCCAAGTTGATCATGCAAAGATTACATTCATCACTACACTTCCAACTCCAGTCAAGTGGAAGGATGTCCATAGTTTTCTTGGTAATGCCAGATACTATAGGAGATTCATTAAGGACTTTAGCCAACTTGCAGCCCCAATGTATACCCTGTTGAAGAAAGAAGCTAAATTTGAATGGACAACTGACTATGAACTATCATTTCAGCAGCTAAAAGATGTTCTGACACAAACACCTATCCTTAGAGGACCTGACTGGAAGCTTCCATTTCATATCCATGATGATGCATCTGACTAATCCATTGGAGAAATGCTAGGAAAAAAAGGAAGGTATAGTTGAGCATGCTATTTATTATATTAGTAAGAACCTAGGTGGTGGTGAACTGAACTATACTATTACTGAAAAGGAATTACTAGAAGTAATCTATGCACTTAATAAATTCATACATTACATTACTGGTTATGAAGTATTTGTATACACTGATCATTTAACAATCAAATACTTAATGAACAAGTCTACCATCTCTAGTAGGTTAGAAAGATGGTTACTCCTCATGTGGGAGTTTGATGTAACACTCATTGATAAACTAGGTAAGGCTAATGTGGTGGTTGATTTCTTATATAGCTTACAAGTTCCATATTATCCTGCAGTAATTGATGATAACTTCCCTAATGAGCACCTATTCTCTGTTCACACTTACAATCCATGGTATGTTGATATCGCCTACTACCTTGCTAATGGAAGGACACCACCTCATTTCTTTCCAAGAGAGCGTAGAGTTCTGGTTGAGAAAAGCTTCAACTTTTCATGGATCTTATGATTTATGTTCTACACTAGTCCTGATCAGGTCACCCAAAGATGTGTTCATGAAGATGATACTTATGACATCCTTCGAGTTTGTCATAATGAGTCATGTGGTGGCCACTTTGTATGAAATAGGACATCATACAAGATCTTGACAATAGGATACTATTGTCTTACCCTACATAAAGATGCATCTAAGCATGCCATGCACTATGACCAATGCCAGTGTATGGGCTGCCCAACTAGGTCATATGAAATTGCCTTGTAGCCTCGGGTGGTGGTGACATTGTTTGACAATTGGGGTATCAATTTTGTTGGACCTATCAATCCATCTTCCCATGGTAAGTCATATATCTTAGTATGCATTGATTATGTAAAAAAATGGGTAGAATCCAAAGCAATGCGGGATGCTAGAGATCATAAGGTAG
This sequence comes from Thuja plicata, assembly GCA_018584345.1. Lineage (NCBI taxonomy): Eukaryota > Viridiplantae > Streptophyta > Pinopsida > Cupressales > Cupressaceae > Thuja > Thuja plicata. Next base: position 1,011,078 of record MU224495.1, read on the forward strand.
CCAAATTTCTATATGAATATATCTTTACCAGGTTTGGTGTACCTTGTGAGATAGTAATAGATCAAAGTGCACATTTTACTTCTAATCTTCTTGCTCAGTTGATGCATGAGTACCTAGTGAGGCATGGTAAATCTTCACCATACCATACTCAGGCCAATGGGAAGGAAGAGATAAAATATAGGGAGATTGAATCAATCTTGACCAAAAAAGTTGTTGTTCAGAAGAAGGAATCAGATACCCACCTTCCTAAAGCCATTTGGGCTTATCTAAGATGTTGGAAAACAACAACTGGTTTTACTCCTTTTGAATTGGTTTATGAAAAATCTGCATCTATGCCTATTGTTTTTCAGCACAAGACTCTCAAGATGGCATTGGAATTAGACATTAACCTTACCAGGGCACAAGAAGACAGGCTCCTATAGCTTAATGGAATGGATGAGTGTCAGAAGTCTGCACTTCACAATACCAAATTGATTTAGAAGAAGCGGAAGAAGTGGCATGAAATATTCATCAAGGATAAGAAATTTTCCATTGGTGATAGGGCCCTGCTCTATGACTCATGCTACTAGCATACCCTATGCAAATTTTAGACCCGTTGGCTAGAACCTTATGAAATAATTTTAGTTTTTTATAATGGAGCGGTTCAGCTTTCCACCATTGATCCTTTACGATTAAAATTTATTTTCAATGGGCATCACCTCAAGATCTACCACAAGCCTGTGAGTCATGAAGACTTCCTGCAATAGTTTTAGCAAAGTGATGACAACACCACTCCTGTAGCAAAAGCATCTGGGTCTTCCACCCAAGTTTCCAATAATCCTTGATTTTCATTAATGATTCCATAATAAACATTTCACTTCCCATGGAATAATTTATCCATAATAAAATCCATCTCACCTCCTCTCTCTACCATGTTCTTCTGTACCATTGTATCACTCCATCAATGCATGTCACATATTAGAACACTCTTCCTACAACACTTCACATGTTAGTTACACATACCTTCATTCGTATATTATTTTATTCATTTTTATTAGGATTAAGTGTTATTTTTATTTTTATACTCTTGCACACAATGGCGTAGTGGGAACCATGCCTTCAAATCAATTGGGGGAGGGATTATTTAATATTTGTTTGCAAATTTTGAAATTAGCATGTAAAGAATGAAATTTATTTCTTGTCTTTTCAAGATGACCACTGCCATGTGTGAAACCATCTATCATTGTGTCATCATGATTTGTTTTGAAAGTAATTAAAAGATTTTAAAATCTGAAGTTTAATTAATGATGGTATTTTCATGACGTGTTTAGGGTGGCAGGACTTAACACACGTGAAAGTATTAATGAAATATCATTTTCTTTTAATTTCCTGGAAGTAAATGATATTTTGTACTTCAATTTTCTCATCTTCAACACCTTGAGTCCCTAGCATTTTACATTTTTTAATCTTTTGTAGAGCTTTTGCACAACAATTATTAATAGAAATGGGAGGATAAATTAAGAGGCATGAATCAAAAGTTCACAAAGTTCTACTTGGAGATCTAGCTAGCTGTGAAAAGTTTCGAAGGAAAGGGTGGCTGGATTACTGTCTTAACCTTAATGGTTTTGACAAAGAAATTTCTCTAAAATTTATAAACACTCTGAATAATGGGTTTGTAGTGGTAAAATGTTTAAGAATTGAGTTCACAGAGGAAATTTTGGTAGAGGTAACAAGAATTCCACAAGAAGGAGAAAAATGGTATAAAGACATTGATTTATGCTCAGCTAGGGCACAGTTCACCTTGCATGGTGATCCATGGTTAGACATTGACAAGAAGCAAGGTACCTCAAGGATATCATTTCCCATAGATTTAAAGAAGCCAACTAAGTTCATCATATCATACTTTACTTGTGAAGGCCATTACAAATATATCCACGGGCTTCATTTCAAGATCTTGAGCGCCCTCCACCATGATAATAGATAGGAAAATCCACCTAGCTTTTTATGTTACATTGTGAAAAAGAAAGCTTCTCTAGTTCAATCAAGAAAAGATCAATACTTTTCCCATCATTTTTTAATCAAATTAATTATGGAAAAGGAATTAAATAAGCAATTGATTGGGACTTCAGATGAATTCTCAGCAATGGATGAAGTAGTGCCTAGAGTGGTCAGCCCCAGAGGATAGGTTATAGGAAGAAGGGTTAACACAGCAATGGGGGTTTCCAAGGTAATTCAATTAAAAAATGTCATTCCTAAAGCCTCTTCCTCTAAACCTAACCTATCTAGGAAAAGAGCTTGCAATATTAGTACTCCTATTTCTAATAGGAAGAGAGGTAAAATAAGGAAGCCAATGACATTCATGACACCCCACCTTTCATGAAAACCAGGTCCGCCTCCAAGAAAGACAAGGGTAAAACCCTAGAATAATAGGAAGTAATTCCAGAACAATAGCCACACAGTGATAATGTTAGTAACACAACTGATGAAGCCTTGCCTTCTTTTGAGGGAGTGACACCAGAAGAACCTCCTATAGAAACTATGGAGGAGGTATCCGCGAGTAAGAGAAAATGCAAAGATCAAGTCCTTTCTCTTTCCAAACCCCTAATAGGAAGAGTACAAGACTTTCTGCCAACATCGGTAGAGATGATAAGTCTCTTGTTCAATTTGTGAATGTATAATCCTCTGAGTTTGAAGAGAAGCCCTCTTTTGAGACAAAGGTTGAGAAAAGTACAAATAGTGACACCATTTCCCACAATACAAATTTTGAAGCAAGAGTTGATCGTAATGTTGATTATATCCTCATAGATAGTGATAGGGATCTTGAGGAGGTGGAGGAATTTGTCAATGAATCTGTTGGGCAAGATAATGTTCATAATTTAGAAAACCTACCTGATGATGAATTCCCTATAATTAATGAGGATATTGTTCAAAAGATGTTAGAACAAATAAAAAAGGATGGGTTAGACACACTGGCTTAAGCAGTTGAATCATATTAAGAGGATAATGCAATAAAAAATCTTGTTGTATGGAAAGGGGAGACTTCTAATTAGGAAGAGGCAGTAAAAACCCCTCAACCTACACCAGGATGGATTGATACCCTTAATCAGGGACCCATGCCACCACTAGACCTATCTACACCATTAGTTGAAGGGTTGAGCTTGTACCAGAATCTTGTATGGGAAAGGGAACAATGGAAATTAGAAAAACAAAAACTGAAAAGAACCATTGATGAGAAAGCTCATCAAGTAGAACATAAAACATATCAGATTGCAGTGTTGGAAAGAAGGGTTAAGTATATTACTGAATTAATTCTTGAATCTATAGCATGCAGGTCACCATCTCAGGTCATGCTCTATTCCTTAAGGAATAGTTTGTTAATTTTAAATTAACCAGGATAGTAGAACAATTGAATCCTTCTATTTCAACACCTCATGAATTCTATGATGCATTTCAGTCAGCTCCCATGTCTATAAAAAATTTGTTATGTGAATTATATTTACAAAATCTTGTTGTACACCATATGACAAGGACTTGAATTCACTATTGTATGTGGGAGATGTCTAGTTAAGAGAAGTGATGTCTTGGATGTAGAATGAGATAAGCAGGGAACATTAGGCCTTTCCATATAGAAATATCGAAATAGATACACCCTTGTTGATGAGGCCTAAAGTTCAACATTCCAGATGAACTCTTCTTGACTGGATCTTAGTCACTATGAACCCAAGTGGAGCTAGCAAGGTCTATCTAGTCAAAGAGAAAGCATATTCAGACTAGGAAAAATACACGTCATAGAATATTGAGGCTGCAATCACTGCTTGTAAGAATGGATGGGTAAGGATGTAACATGATCTAAAGGTTCATGAACTTTATTCTCTGTAGAACCTGACTCTTTCCACTCGCCGAGTTCCATTGTATATAATGTTGAGAAGAACACTGCGTAATTATTGGATTCCATTAAGGTTCCAACTGCCTATTCTCTTGCAACCTTTGTTAGAAGTAAACAAAACTGAAGAAGAACATGACATGGCTAAAGAAGTGCAAAGGTGGGAAAGACACTGGGATAATCATGGGTATTTCAAAGATGTTATTGATGAGTTAGGAGAAAAGTTTGCCAGTGACCTAAGGCTACGGGCCAAGATCTAAAACTTCATGATTACTGGGGACCAGCAATAGGATAGTTTGAGGGAATAATGAGCCTCTTAAAAGGCCATCTTTTCAAATGCTTTTTATTTTATTTCCAGTAGTTTACTTGCATAACATATACTTGTACTTATGGTTTTATATGTATGTTTTTTATGTGTGAGGAGATAAGTAGTAAAGTGGATGATAAGGGAACATTGTATATTTTCTTTAAGCTGATGGATGAAATGATAAAATTTAGTATTTATATGCTAATCAATGATCCTATTTCCTCTGCTATGTTTGTGGGTAGTTTCCTTCCTGTAGCCATGTGCCTTGAAAGAGTATTAATTAAAACTTAACACTTCTTTCCTAATATTAATGATTAAAATATGTATGTCTCAGAGGTTGTGTGTGCATTAATCATTGGGAAGAAGTCAAGAAAGCATTTGAAGTAAGTTAAGGCATTTTTGCAAGACCTTCACGTGAAGAACGAGTAAATATAGTTTTGTGTTCAAAGCAGCGTGTGAATCTAGAGCCAACATGTACTTTATTCTGGGAAGACGTATTGTCTATGACTAATATTTTTATTATGAAACATTATGTATCTATAATTATCCTCATTAATAGAGTTATCTTATATTTAGGGAGTATTTGTAGATTTCCTTTAAATAATATGACTATTGTAACTCTTTGGAGTTAGTCAAGTTCGTTGATATTTCTAAATAGAAGCTGATATAGTTGTAATATTGTTTTATTTATCCAAGTGTATTTTCCATGAATGAATAAAATGCACAAGTTGAACTTAATTTTTTTTTATCTTGATTTTGGTTTTTTTCACTCATCCAAGGGGTCCCACTTGGTGATTTAATTCCTTTGTTAGAGTAGAAATCATTTCCATGTTTATTGAGAAGTAAAATAGAACTTTGTTGTTCCTGCAGCCACTAGTAACAGAACTAGTAGACTGTTCCTGCCGCATAGGTGGGTAGACCAATTCCTATCCATGATTACTATTTTCCTAGAGTAAGAGCATTTATTTGAGTTAGCATAGATTTCTTGAAGCTTAATGCATTTCAATTTCATAGGTTTAGCCATGAGAATCAAGAGAGTTTGAAGCAAATACTTTGCAAATTTCATTCCAAGTTTATGTCCCTTGTCGATAATTAAATGAGACTGAATGATCTAATTAACAACCATTTAGGGTGACCAATCTTGAAATAAGAAGTCTAATGCTATGGTTTTCTAAGATAATTGTTTAGCCAAGCACATCTAAGCACTTTTAAGTATTTCATTCATCAAGGAGATCTATTGGTAGCCATTGATGGTTTAAAGGTATATGGAGCCCTCTTGTTGAAGGTTTTTCCATCCACATCCATGCAAGCTTCTTCCTATTCCAAGATCCATTCAAGATTGGTGTTGAAGTTCCAAAGGAAATTGATTTGAGACATCCTAAATTCTACATTCTACATCCATTTGGCACATCCATACTTATGGATCAAAGGATTTGAATTTGCCACAAGGGTTTCTATACCAGCAATGTGAATATGTTCATTTACTTTGTTTATCTTTGAAATTTCAATTATATTTTAAGGTTAATTCCAAAACTGGGGTTTGAGTAAGGTAAACGCCCCCAACAAACAAAACCATTTTTTCTTGCAGGTGAAGGTATAGGACAATATATTACAGAGAAGATCTAGATACCCTTTTTGACAAAATTTTGGGATCCGTGAACAGATTTTTCATTGGAGCAACATAGGTCAAGTTTTATATTTTGGGTTCAAGGTTGACCTTCTATTTTGGGTCAAGGTCGACTTGAGCCAGATCTGGAAAATATTTCTAGTTTTTGTAGATCTTGTTGTATCAGTTTAGGTAGGCGAAATTCAACAATTTTTGAGACCTTTTGAGATGGTTTTCAGTAGATTATTTTTAGAGGTATGTATTTTATTCCATTATCCTTTGCAAACATTTCCAGATCTACATTCTTTATCATTAAAATTAATTGTAAGTGGTTAAATGTGGCATAGGGTCTCTTTTATGGGCAAATCCCCATTGTTCAAATGCCTATCTAAACTCCATCCATATTTTCCTCTTTACACAAGGTATAAGACTTTAATAGGTCTCTAGGTAAATCCCATAACTGGGTAGCATTTAACAGTGCTTTTGTAAGCTCTTAACTGGGCACCTTAATATTGTAGTGATAAGTTGTTGGTTTCATCCCCACCATAGTTTTTCCCTCTCACCAAGGGTTTTATGCAATACCAAAATATTGATTTAAGTGTGTGAATGTTTGTGTTACATATTTTTTAATTTGCAAGTTACCAATTATTGGTTAATACTACATATTTTATTGGAATAAGAAAGAACATATATTAGTATGAGTAAACATAAGACGATAAGTTTTAGATTGATAGGGAAAAAGGTGTGAATTGTTTGAGGTGCTGATTCACCCCCTCTGAGTCCCTAACTTAAATATTTCCAAAAATTGGTATCAAAGAAAATTTTAGTAGCTTAGAGTAAATTTGGGATAATGGAAAGTTATAGGTATCATAAAAAATTGGAGGAAGCTCTAGAATATGCTAATGAAACAATCCATGAGTTGAAGAACAAACTAAAGACATAATTTGAAAAATAAAAGCAACTAACAGAAAAAATAAACATGAGCCTTGATGACCTTGATAGACTATCGGAAGGAAGTATAAATTTTGAGGAAGTTGATGCTACTATTGCTGATCTATTGAAAAAGAACAATGAACTACTTGAATAAGTCAGACAGATGAAGAAACAACATGAAATTCATCCTTGAGAAAGACAGAAATACCAGAAATAATGATAACTACCAAAAGTGCCAAAGAAATTCTTGAAATAGGAAAGAGAGATGTTGAAGAAACAATTAATCAAAAATACATACTACAGGAAAGATAAAAGAGATAGATTCAGTCAAAAAGGGAGCTAATAGAAAGTACTAGTGATGTAGAAATTTACAAATCCAAGAAAAAAAATTAGTAACTGACGAAGCCAATGAAAACTTCAAGAACAACCAGAAAGTTGAAAAAGAAATCAATGCAAGATTCACAAAATTAGAACAAAGCATGCAAAAGATTGATTAACAATTGAAAAATAAGAGAAAACCAAGTGACACTATCGGATTGGGATATATCATCAAAAACACTATGGAGATCGGAGAGTCATCAAAATTTAGAGAAACAAGTGACATATAAGGTAAGAAACCCTATAAGCCTACCTACTATAATTGTCAAAAATATGGTCACACAAAAAATGTTTGTTGAAGTAAATAAGTAGATTCTACTGAGAGAACACATCTTTTAATGGTTATTTCTATAACTGCAACAAGTTTGGTCATAAATCATATGAATGTAGATCTGAAACCATCACTTGATCATCTTAGAGAAAATTCTATGGATATTGTTATAAATACAATCACTATGGACATAAAGTTGAATAATGCAGAACCATAACATTGACAATGAGGAAAATGGTACACTATTGGAGAACAAAAGTGAACAAGTCAATTACATGTTTTAAATGTGGAAAATCATGACATACAATATCAAAATGCAAAAAAAAGGCAACAATGAAGTAAGAACTTAACCATGGAGACAATTTTTACTACCATACTACATTTTCTCAAAGTTTCATCATGCTTCCTACAACTGTAGATATCAGTTTGCTACCAAGAATGAGAAATATGTCAGAGGTAAAAGAACTCTAAATCAAGGACCAGTCAAAGAGGAAATAAAGAAAAATTGCGTAAAGAAGGAAGTTGATGAAACATCAATTGAAGCCTCTATGTTGAATGACATAGTGAATTCAACCATCAATTAAGAAAGTAAGTATTTTCTTAGGGACCTGAAAATTTATTAGAATCATTAGTTAGTCCGTTAGATCAAGTATGAGCCAAAATTTTCAAATAGAAAATATAGATGCAATAAGTAAATATAAAATTTGAAAGATACTATTAATCTAGATTATTATTGGTAAATAAATGTTCATATCAATACAAAAGGAATATTGTCGGCCTGTAAGAAATGTTTTATCAAAAGTGAATGTTGGACAAATTACCTCTATATATAATGACATTTATCTTATAAAATTTGTATTCTGAAAAGTAAATGCTAAAGAGACCTTAAGCGACCACTACCAATTCATCTTACACAAAGGATTTATTAGAGATTTGATTAAGAAGTAAACCTTAGAAGATAAAAATTCTTGAGAATTGTATAATAGTTATTATGGATGAAAAGATTGTATTAGTTAATGGATTATAGAAGAAGGAACCTGGATGTAAATTGAATTCACTAAAAGAAACTGAAACGAATGAAGAAGGAGCACTATTTTGGTTACCAAGTAGAGTTATATTGACATAAGACATCAAAACTTATATTCAATACAAGAAGAGTGAGATCAGAGATGAAGATATTAATAAAGTCCTACAATGAACTATAGTTGAATGAAGAGTATAGACATCTAGAAACAAAAATTATGACACATATCATGCACATACCAAAGAATTTTGAAGCTGAATGGATTAAATACGTATTCAGTAGAGTACTTGGAGACTACATATGATTGGAAGGAGATAGATAGATCAAGATCAAAATGGAAATCATATTTGTAGTAACTAGATTATCGACTAATGAAATCAAATGCATATAGGAACTGGATTCTAGAAACAACAAATGAAGGTATAGTAAAGTACAAGAAAGATGAAGAAATTAAATTTCCATCAATGGTAATCAGATATAAGATCTACAAGGAAAATCAATTAGACAACATATAAAGAGGAGGAATATGGGTTGGATATGAGATTTTTACTAAAGGAAACAAGTATGATTTAGCATAAATGATAAGAAATCAACTGATGATGAATATTAGAAAAATAAAGAAACAAGGATTGAAGTTTGGATTGCTATTGGCATATATTTTTCTATGTACAAAAATTTTTCTTCGGCATTGGTACAGTAAATTGGACAATAGGTGAACTACTTATAAATGTGATTGATAGATATCTTAAACAATTGGGAAGGAGTTATAGGAAAATAATGTGGAGTTATTTTAGAGAATTTCAAACTAGAATGTATGGGAGATATCAGATACCACCTCAAATTGTTAAGAAATATGAGAAAGATATATGTTTTTTTGGTTAGCACACACTCATGTATAATTAAAGCACTGGAACCACAAAAATTATGACTACAACCTACTAGATATGAAACAAAGGAGAATGAATTAATAGGAAATATTGAGCAACTATTGGATCATCCTAAGGAAATGGTAGCTAATTAGTTTGGAACATAAGAAGAAGTTTATAGAAGGATAATATCAAAAGAAAACAAATTAAAGGAAGAGGTAAGAAATACAGTAAGAAAACATAAATCAACTACAACACTTGACACTTATGCTAAGATTATGCGAGCTAAATAGAGACAACCTAAGAGAACAATATCTAGAATAGCATAAGTGAGCACAAGAACACAAAGAAATGAAAATGAACCTGAGACTGAACAAAAAAGATCTAGAATATTGAGGATAGCTAAAGACTTAGCAAAAGGAATAAGAGAGCATGCAAATATGAGTCACATATGGGAAATCAAGTACATGATATAGAAAAAAGAAGATAAGAAAATTATAGAAGGTACGATATTATTTCACTTTCACAAATTTAGAAGATTTCCAAATGAGTTGAGAGAGAACATTCCAGAGGAATTACTCGACAAAATCAATACAAGATGGAATGAAGCCACAAAACAAGAAAATTTGAGTAGAGAAAAAACTTTGATTATCACAAAACAAGAAACAAGTATAGAAGAGATTGAGTTATTGATGATGAAATATGAAAACACATTTCTAAAGAAGAGTAGACCAACCAAATTACTAGCCGTATTACAAGAAGAAGTAAAATAAGCACTACAAAAGTCAAACATGAAAGGAAGAATACAACACGGGTCATTTACTAATAGAAGAATAAATAAATTGATAGAAGTCACATAATTATTATTGGAGAGACTAGAGGATATGATGGAAACATTAAATAAAGTGATTGTGATCACAAAGAAGCTACTTAAAGGAAATAATACATCAATTGAGGAATTATGTATGATAAGTATATTTATGGATATGATGCATAAACATACACAAGCTACATCTAACTTTTTGAGCACAATAGAAACAAATTAAAAAGAAGATATTATAGATAGAATGATAAATATCAAGAGTCATATCACAATTACTAATCGGCTACAAGAGCAATGGAACATAATTTTCGCAAAAGTATTGACAGAAGGAGTACAAAATAGTTAATACCACAATAGTCACATTTTTTTTGGACGTCTTTGGAATTGTTGTCAAAGGGGGAGTAATAATGAAATAAGGGGAGATGAGTGAAGAAGGGAGTGATAAAGAGCGGAGAGTAAAGAAAGAATAATGAGAATGGGAGTAATGAAGAGAGTACAAGAAAAGGAGGAGCAGAAAATCAAATGAACAATAGTAAGAAGAATGATGATAGAAAGGTTTTTCCATCAATGCTAAAGGGGGATATTGTTACTTGAAATAATCCTCTATAGGCTAATGAATTATTTTGATAAGATTATAATTTTTGGAAACTAACATCAGGGATAGGAAACTAACATCAAGTATAGAGTACTATCGGAAAAGAATAGTTTATCATAAAAAGGTTATGACTATCAGAAAATTTTATCAAAAAGTTTTAACGGTGAGAGGTAATAGAAAGAATAGAATCAAGGATGACATCCTAATATCACAAAAACCTACATAAGGATCGAGAAACCCTATTTAGGTCATATAGAGGACATATAGACTAGGTCAAGATAATACTTTAAAAAGGAGACAGGAGAGAGAAATAGATATAATGTGGAGAAGAGGAAAGAAGAGATATCACATAGTATGAACTAGTAACAGTGAAAAGAAGTGAAGTGTAAATTAGAGAAGGAAAATAGAAGAATGAGATATAAAAATATTTAGGTGAAAGAATTCATAGGTCAAATTTCTTGTTGATTTATTCCTAACAATTTAGCAACAAGAATGTAAAATCCCTTAATCGAGTAGTCTCTAACTGAACTGGGAAGTTCTATTCAGGAACTTAATATAAATCCTTTAACAGGGTGAACACTCTATAAGTGGGATAAAATCCTTTAACCAGGTTAGTCCTAATATGGTATAAGACTTTAAAAGGTCTCTAGTTAAATCCCATAATTGGGTAGTATTTAGTAATGCTTTTCTAAGCTCCTAATCGAGCACCTTATTATTGAAGTGATAATTAATGCGTTTAATCCCCACCATAGTTTTTCCCTATCAAAAAGGGTTTTCTACGATACCAAAATATTGTGTTAAGTTTCTTAATTTTTATGTGTTACATATTTGTTAATTTTTAAGTTATGATTTATCGATTAATATTATAGTAGTTATCGGAAAAACACATAACAAATAATGGTATCGTTAAACATAAGAATATAATTTTGAGATTGATATGGAAAATGTGTGAATTTTTGAGTTATTATTTCACCCCACCCTCCCAAGCCCTAACCTAAATATTTCCAATACAAACATTGGAAAATTCCTTAATTTATAGATAAGGAGGGACGCATTAAATTCTTGAGGAATGAAAAATTGAATACCAAGCATGGTCCCTAGTATTATTGAATATTTGAAGGTAGACCAGAGTTTTTATTTACATAAATTGAACATCTTCCTTGATAGAGTCATTGTACTATATGAAAGATTCTCCAAATCTATAAATGAAGCTTGAGCTATCACCGAGAAAAGATGGAAGGAGTATCTCCTCAGCCTACCCGATATCATGCATTTTCAATGGTTGTCACTTGGACAAATTTTAGATATGGTTAAAGGATACTTAGGATTGGTTGAAAGATCATAAAGTGAATAAAAGTGTTCAATTGTGTTTTCCACATACATCATGAGTTATTTCTTTTTTCTATTTTTTCTTGATTGTAAGTGTTTGTTTACTTTTGGTTGATTAGGATTAGTATTAGTTTTGAAGCATCATGGTAATGTAAATGGTTGGAAGCATTTTGCATCCCCTTACTTTGGAGTGGAAACCACAACCGTCATAGATATATATTAGATTGGACTGAAAGAAAACTCTCTCAATTATACTTACTCTTTTTTATATCAATAAAATATATAACCTTTTTTCTTGTCTAATTGGATGCAAATTAGTGTTTTATATTGATCTAGTTCAAGATCAATATATTATTTACATAAAGACTATCCAAACCCTACGATCACACAAATGCATTTGCGATATTTCTCTTCCACACACACTTCTCATAATACATCAATATGCTATATAAAATGTTTTACAACTTGAGGTGGAAAATATCCTAAATTAGATTAATTCATGTCAAATATTCTAAAATGTATTACCAAACCCTAATCTATCAATAAAATTATATTTTTGATTACCAATATAAACCGCACATCAATTTAAGAAAGAAAAGTCAAACTACAACACACTTTCCAATTTTCTTGGACAACTTCAAAAAATTCAATCACAACAATCTTAAAAATTCCAACTCATCAACTAGGTGCAATTTGGTGAATCATCGATATGAAATGTTACTATGATCCCTAGAACACATAATCACTTACCACAACACAATACATCATCACTAGTTAAGGGGCTAACAAATTTTTATAAGAACTTTAACTTTTCACTGAATGGTATTTTATCCATTGAAACTTGTTATTTCGATCACTAATCATGATGTGGTTGCAAAAACCCCATAACACAGTCAAGATAATATATCTTGAACCACAACACCTGAATCCAAACTTAGTTGATACAATCATCACATCATTCCTCCTTGGCTACATCTTGTTCTTCCTGTTGACTTGTCAACATTCAATCAATCATAAGTCATACCATACATATGATAAACTCTTGTGGCCATAGAAATAATGTGTAGAGACAACACTTAGTCTTCCATTATGATCACACACACCAAGTCTTAGCACATCTATGGATCGAACCTCTTGAGCATACATCAGCATAAGAAGCATATTGTCAACTAACAAACACTAAGTTTACATCAATGAAAATATCATAATTGATCAACCTATCATCATATATTCATCAAACACATACCATAACATACTAAACTTATCTTTGCATGAGTTATGCCAATAGTACCTTGTTTATAGGGGAGGTTACTGATGACCGCATAGAGTCACTTGGGGATTAGGGTCCAGAAAGATTACCAATGTAGCACAAGATTTGACTCATGTGATCACACTTCCCTATATACATCAAGGGTTTCCTACATCTTCCAGGTGCCTTTGGTAGATTGTGTAGTACATCTTGTGATATAGAGAGATTTCAAGGTCCATTTTTTATATCTTTTTGGTTTGGTGTATTTTTATTCGAGTGGGGTCTAATGTTATCTCTTCAACACGGTGGGAGTCGAACTTCGTATTCCATGTGGTCAGGTGGTAGGGATTCTCTTACCATTTGATATTTTGATATTCCTATGCTGTTGTTACATGATCCATGATGCATTTACATTCTTCTTCTTCATGATTGAATATTTTATCTTATCTTTCATATGTTGTATATTTATTTCATTTATCAGTGTAACTATTTGTGATACCATTTGAGATCTTTTTTCTTAATTTATTATTATATATCCCATGAATTGTGTAGTGGATTTTTATTCATTAAGTATACCTAGTGGTGTCATTTGTATTAATGTTCATATGTATATGGTGGTGTACTTGTTATTCACTTGTATATGTGAGACTTTTTGTATTTGTATGTTTTCCTCTTTATAGAATAACCAAGAATGATACCTTCATCACATCTATGATCAAATTTCCCTAAATCTTCATCTCTTTTTATATAACATTTGGTCCAAAAATTCATAAATATTTTATTGCAGGAACATGACCATATCATAGCTCATAAGTGGTCTTACCAGTGCCTTTCTTTATTTGAAGTCAGTTTAATGTATAAACTGTAGTACTAACCACTTCGCTTCAATATACTTGTGGTGCATTTACCTCAATAATCATTTTCCTTATAGTTTTTAGAATAGCTATATTTCTTCTCTTTGCAATACAATTATGATATGGGGTCCATGGTGTAGACATATATCTCTTTATCCCATGCTCTTAACAAAATGCATTAAATTCTCCACATGTGAATTCACCACCTTAGTTATATCTCAGATATTTTAGCTTGATAACTATCTCTTGTTGGAAACACTGAGAGGGGGGGTGAATCAGTGTTTAGCTAATTATTCAATTTCAGCAACTTGAAACATAAATCAATTAGATATCACTTGAAGTTTAACACAAGATCACATAACACATAATATGATTACAGGGAAACCTTGATTAGAGGAAAACCCCGGTGGGAATTAGTACCCACAAATATTGCACTAGTATAATGAACCTATTAAAGTTAATTTTCCTTGTTAGGAGTAGTCTTTACAATGCAAGTACAATGACCTGGTTAAAGGTCTAACCCTGTTAGGAATCTTTTACAAGCAACCCTGTTAGGGGTGAGGACTCACTGTCCAAGAGCTCACTGCTCAATGAGAAAGAAGGCTACAACCTCCTGAGAATATATATGCACTATATCCAAAAGTGAACTGTTGTATATGACACAGATGTCTGATCAGTTCCAGTTATGCATTTATGCTCTTATCTTCTTTAAGGGGTCTATCTCATGCTAACATCTTTAAACTGCTCTGCACTACTTATTTCTTTGACACTTCCAAAACAAGACCATAGTCAGCCCAAAAACATAATACACAACACTTCTAAAAAAATTGGCTTAGGCATGTGTACTAAAATAATAAAGACATGATTACAAACATACTATCACAGGCACTTAGCCTTTACACAATAAAATATTATACGCTGATCAAAAAACATAAGTCGGCTTCATACTCTATCTTCTGAACTGCAATAGTACTGTTCTTGTTGTATCTTATCCGTACTGTCATTATATACCATGCATGTCTGCACTTAGTATGTACACATAACATAGAACATATATGTGAACACGCATACCCTAATTCAATCACTCGCACATGCGCTGGTGTGTTGATCATTGCTTAAATCTGTCTACCCTATTTTCTATACTTAGTCATTTTTGTCTTCCAAGTTTACTTGACAAAAACCTTATATGACTTTGTTGCCATAATGACAACACAAAATAAGTCATGTATTCTCTGGGAGTCAACTTGCCAACATCTCTATCTCAACCATAGCCTTGAAAATCTTGAATTTATCAAAATCTTTATATTTATCCTTTAAAAAGTTAACCCACATTACCCATGAATAATCATGAACAAAGAAAGTGAAATACATATCTCCATAATAGCTTCTCTTTCTAGTAGGACCACACAAATCTATATGTACAAGATCTAAGAATCCACTTTAAGAATAATTTTTTCTTTTGAAAGTAGATGTAGTTTTATTTCCCATTTGACATTCCTTACACACTGCATTGGAATGCTTCAATAATTTTGGTACATATCTCACTCCTTTTGTAGTACTTATTCTCACTATGTTATCAAAATTTACATGATAAAATATTTTTTGTCATAGCCAATTATCATGAATTTGAGAAATTAGACATCTATTCTTTGTACTATTCAAATGAAAAATATTACCTTTGATGTTTGTACTTGATGCAATCTCAATACATGAACTCTCCATTATTTTACATTTCCCATGCTTGAATTCCATAAAATAATATTTGTCAACTAGTTATCCAACACTTAACAGGTTATGATTTAGACCTTCAACATATAATACATCATTGTTACAACTAAAGGTTTCTGTTGCACCAAAAGATTGACCTATTAATACCTAATATAACCATTAACATATGGAAGAACATGAGTTGGTTAAGCCATGTCACAAACCTGAGTGTTGCTGGTGCAGGATCACCCATGGATCAAACACTATTAGGGGATAGGAAGTCACAAGATGATCAAATTAATTGAATTTTGAATGTAATGGGACCTTTAGGTATATTTGAGTTAATTTGACACAATTGTAAGGCCTTGAACGCCAAAGATACATAAAAGTATCCCTATAAGACGTAGTGATGGGCCTAATTGGTCAAATAGATAAAATGATGAAAATGCACCCTTGGAAGGGTAAAAAGGTGGTTAAAATTAATTAGCAATCCATGTGAACATGTTTATAGATATTTGACAAAGTTATAAGGTGATTTGGTTGAAAATGTAAAAATTGCTCCAAAAGTTGTAAAGTGCAACATTGTAAATGTTGCCAAAAAGATGTAATTGATGAAAAGTGGAAGTTGTATGGTCCTAGGGGGTATTTGAGAAGTTTATAAATATAAGGGAGATGAAAAAATATTTATAAATAATGTTTGGCCCAGATTGAGGAATGGTGTCCAAGTTGACAAGAGTTTTGTAAAGGGACAACAATTATAATTTTGACTGCCAGTATAGAGATTCATTTCCTGGAAGATATTCCAATATTGATAAAGGATGGGAATATTAAGCAACCAAAATAAATTTAATCTATTTTTGTTAATAATTATGCAAGTTTGATATTTTGTGAGTAACATGATTGACAATCCCTACACAATACATTTTTATTCTTGTTATGTAGCATTTTGTTGTAAAAATATAGGTGGTTCATTTAAATTAATGGATTGGGAAATGTTATAATATGAATCACCCATGTTTTGAATTCATTTGGATCCTTAGTCATGATGGATCAGGAGAGATCCTTGATATTTTCTAAAAACTCTTTGTGAACCCTCAATAATAGAGCAATCCAGAAGGGTTTGTTGTTTTCTCAAATTCTAACAATTGGAAAATCGAATGCTTTTTTTCAAAATAAAGTAGATTATTTTTTATTTAACTTGCAACAAGTTTCAGGTTGAAATATTAAGGCATGTGAATTAATTTGGATTCCCTAATGACAAAACAGTAGTCATTTCTGAATTAATTTCAAAATAGAAATAATGCTCTTTGTATGGGGCCATAATGATTTAACAAATCGTTTGATGTCTCTCAATTTTGGATATATTTTGAGAAACTTATTTGATTATCTCCACATTGAAGGAGGTTATAAAAATATGGTTTAAATTTCAATTTGTGAACATGACATAGTGGAGGTCTATAGTCCAGGATAGTGCAGTAAGGGATAATTTTGTTGATTTTTTGTCCTTATAGTATTTGTAATTGAATGAAGGGAAAAACAATGTTGGAAATAGTTGGAGAGGAATTTAATAATCCTTAATGATTTATATGTTGAGAAATTATGGGATAGTGAACATAAAAGGAAATCAATGTGAGGAGTGACCTAGGACATTGATGAAGTGTGTTAATAAAGAAAAACTCCTTTTGTGAAAGATAGAAGGAAGATTATAATTGTTGAAGACAATCAATTTAATATTATTATTATTTATTAACTAATTGAAGATTGTGTGTAGATATGATTTAAGGTTTGAAGTAACCTAATTAAGAAAATGTGCAATAGCCAAGGCTAGTAGAATGTAAAAGAAGGAAGAACCTTGAAGGATTCACCCTATGTGTAGATAGTTTGGTTTCTTAAAGTTTGAATCAGTAATAATAATATTTGGTTGACATGCATTATTTGTAGGGGAAGAAGATTAAAAGGTTTCCTTAAAGGTGATTTGGTTGTGAAATTATTCTTGGTAACCTTGGATTGGGGACAAAGATATATGAGATGTTAATGAACACTTGATTGAGGTGAATTTTTTTGATGGAATGCTTGTGGATCAAAGTTACAGTGACTGTATATGCTTTGGTTTGAATCCAAGCATTGATACATGTATTGAATTAGGTTATGTTTCAGTGTAATTAATTCCTCATAGTTTTTTTCAATAATTGGGTGGTATTCGTTATCTTTTAGTTTCTACTTTGTAGTTGAATGTAGATTATTCTTCTTGCTCTAGGTTTTGTTGACCACATAGGACTATAAATAGAAAAAAAATGACTCCCTAGACATTTTACACCGTAGATAGTCCCAGTACCTTGGATACATAGTAGAGGGGTCATTTTATAGTAATTTTTTTTTTGTCTTTACGTATCAAGGTTACAATGGTGAATTATGACCTCTTTCCCTAGATGACCTTTTCTCTAAACCAACTAGGGTTATTGTAGGAACAATGTGATCCATTTGTAGGGTTGGATTGAAAGAAGAGATATAGTGCATGGAGGATGGACTTAAAAATAAGACAAACTCTATAAGAATTGGTAGTGACTGATCAATTCATTTCATCTATTTTTTAGAAGAGTTGTTAGAAATAAGCCTATTATCCCTACTTTTAAGGACTCAATCCCTGAAGGATTTAACATACAAAATGGAGGACTTGAGTCACCAAAACCCAAAAAATATTTTGTATCTCTAAAATGGATGTCTGGATCCATGATCAATTTTGGGGCTTCTTTGATAAAATTTAGAGTTAATTTAGATTAGGAGTTTGATTAGGGCTACAAGAACCCACTAGGGATAATCTTTGAAATAAGGAACATGGTGAAAGTGTTGATGAGCTATGGATCTAAATCTTTAAGATTGGATTTTTTAGACGAAAAGAAGTGTGGAAAAAAACATGTAAGTGCTGGTCAAGTGTTGGAGTAGCAGTGATGGAATCTACCCTTGTAGACTCAATGAAGACTGAACTTTAATTGATAGTGGGAATCTTTGAAAATAAAGGTGAATGAAATAAGTGTTCTTTTTTTAGTTTAGGGTAGAAGAAAAATCCCTAATAGGTCCAGAGTAGAGGCCTAGGAGAGAGTCAAGATGGTTTAGTGAAGGTTCTCCCTATCAGATTGGTATCAGAGCCCTCAAAGATTTGGGCTAGAAGGTACAAAAGTGACCTTTAATCTATGGGTTAATCAACCACGGTGAGAAAGGAATAGTTAGATAAGAAGATGGATGAGGGAGAAGAGGAGAATAAAATCCTAGGAGAAGAGTTAGAAAAGATGGAAACTAAACTTGATGAAGTGCAAGCTAGGATAGAAGAAGTGAGTGAAAAAGTAAAAGAAACAAAAGGAAAAGGGAAGTCAATTGTAGTAGAAGATGAAGAACCAGAACCTGATCCAGTACTACAAGAAGAGCCATTGCTTAGGTTTTTGAAATCCATGAGTGGAAAATCATTGGAAGGAGTATCCATATTCAATGGTAAGATGGAATTAGAGGTATTAATAGTTTGGATAGAGGGTTTATAAAACAAATTTGAGTGTGAAAGTGTGATAGAGGCCCAAATGGTGAAAGTAGCCAAGAATAGGTTGAGAGAAACAACACTTACATGGTATAAATTTGTTAGAGATGCAATGTTAAAGAAAGGGAAGGACCAAATCTCCCCTTGGAAGGGTATGGTTTCAAAGATAAGGGATACACATATTGTAAAGTAATATGAGATACAGTTGCACATGAAAGAGACATTGCCCTTCCTCCGCTGGTGATAGGTGGGAAGATTAAGAGAAGTATTAAGGAGAACTGTAATATCATGAATGGAGCTAAGCTAGAATTTTTTATTGGAGTTAATACTGCTGGAACAAAAGTGAACCCCTCACCTTAGTGGGAGAATTCCATCCAGATTTCCCCCCTCCTGGTTGGATCAAAGCCAATTTTGACGATGTGATGAAGGGGAAGCGGGGGCCTACAATATGTGGTAGAATTATTTGGGATGGCATGTAAAACTATCTTATTGTCATGGTATTCCCTATTGGTGTCCAGACCAATCATGTGGCAGAGGTTATGGCTCTAATTCAAAATTTCAAAATTATAAATGAGGACATGTCTTTGAACATGTGGATAGAAGGTGACTCTATGAACATTTTAAACTGCATTAAAGTGGTGACTAAGCCATCATGGTCTATTATGGCAATTATTAAAGAGGCTCAGATAATCATCAATTATTTTAAGTAGGTCATTATTTCTCAGAACTTCAGGGATGTTAATAGTACTGTAGATGCATTGGCCAACAAGTAGTCAGGGCTAAGGACATCTTGACTTGGCATGGTGGAAGTGATTTGACCATCGATTTGAAGGCCATGTTGGCATTTGATATGACTCACAACAAAAGAGAATATTTGGAATATCTTAAAAAGCTATGATGAAAAGACACAAGTTAATTAAATCACTTATAAGGGTTATATGAAGTCTCATTTTTTCCAAGGTGGATAACCGTAGACATGCATATATTTGTGTTGTGTTCAATTTGAAGTATACCATTGTGTTCTATCTCTATATTATTTTTTCCATTTCTGGTGAGAGTCTATTCTCTGAAGGCATGATAGGTGGACTTAACTGCAGGGAGCCGAAGAATTGCAAAAAATAGAAGAATAAGACTAAGGTCCAGGATAAGCTCAGGAAGGAAGGGCTCATCACCTACATGGAATGCCTTCATGGGTTCAAAGATGAAGTCGTGAAGACTTCTTTTGAGATCTAGAAGGATGGAACTATGACTATTGGGGGAATCACTATGAAAATTGTTGAAGATATTATTGTGGAGGTTTCTGGGTTGAATACCGAGGACATGAATTTCTATAGAGACAAGAAGACCTCCCAACAGGCCATTCAACATTTCCCAAAAGACAAGGTGGAGGCCAAGAGCTTGTAGAAGGAATCTAGTGGTTATTATGATATGGACAGTTTCAAGGAGATATGGGCAAAGGTTCTTACTGTTGTCATGGAGTATATCACTCTAAATGGTAAGTATAAAAGGGCTCACTCCTATCATTTTGTTCTACTTTTTCATTTCAGACATAAGGTTAGGGTTTTCTTCCCATTTTATCTATTGTAATTCCTTCACCATAGCATAATTGATCATAGGAAGAAAGAGAGCAAGCCCATTCTGCATGAGGGTCTTGTCATTTTAAATTTTTTGCATATTAAGAAAGTTGATGTTAGTATTCCTCTTATCCTCTCACCTAGGTACTCTAGTTCTACTAAGGCTTTGGGTAAATGGATTCAGGAGGGTGAGAATAAAGTGGAGTTGATATTGGGTAAGAAATTAAAATTTTAAAAGAAGGATGGAATGGAAACAAACTCTGAAGGTGAGAGTATTGATGGCTATGCAGATACTGATTATTTTCCCCATACCAACTCTAATGAGGAAAACAAAGAGTCCTTGTAAGCTTCAAATAGTGATTCTGGTGAAGAAGAGGACAAGGATGAGTATGCCCATGAAGAAAAGGAAAAAGGCGATGACCTTGAAGTCAAGGATAAAGATGTGGATGTGGGTGGTCAGAAGGTTCCCAATCTGGTAAATTATGCTAGCTGTGAAGAACATGATGTTCCTATTTCCTTGAATCTTGAAGTGTTCATGGAGGTGCAATCGGATAGGAAGGAGGATAATGAGACTCATGTTTTGGAGACTATTGAGAAGGGTAATTTCCCTTTGAGCTCAAGGAACATTCCCTTCGTGAGAATAGTTGACATGCAGGAAAGGAATGTTCAACTCCTTCAAGAGGACATGGATGATAAGATTGATGCTCCTTTCATGTTCTCCAAACAGCGAAGGCAATGTCGATGTATTCATTCTGCCTTATGAAATGGGTTTTTGAGAAAATAAAAAGCCCCAATCTTAGTTTTTGATCCCTCTTTGCCAAACTTGATCTTCTGCAAGGGAACTTGGATATTGGGTTGGCGGGGATTGATGTCCAAAAGGATAAAGAGGATGATAAAAACATGAAGGATATGTGGGACATAATGGATATCTTGGAGAACACTCTTAAGAAGCACATGAAGGATAATAACCTTTTTATGGGTTCTGTGATGGAGTGCTTCAATACCATCAAGTCTAAGATAAATGATGGGTCTCTAACTGTGAAGCTCAAGGATGAAAAAGATGAAGAGGGTGATGCTGGTCCAGGCAAGCACACTTGATCTACTAAAAAAAAGATCCTAGAACTCTTTAGATTTTAACGCTGCAATCAAGAAGGTTTCTGAGTCTCAAAAGGAGCTAGGGGGAACTCTTCTGTAGTTTACCTAGGTCCTAACCTTCTCCTATTACTTTGCTGGTTTTTTTTTAGTTTTTCTCTTTTTGGGTGTTGCTGTTAGTTTCTAGTTTTT
This sequence comes from Thuja plicata, assembly GCA_018584345.1. Classification (NCBI taxonomy): domain Eukaryota; kingdom Viridiplantae; phylum Streptophyta; class Pinopsida; order Cupressales; family Cupressaceae; genus Thuja; species Thuja plicata. The sequence goes on from MU224495.1 coordinate 1,033,266, forward strand.
TGTTTCTGGTTTTTTTGTGTTGGTTATGTGTTTAGCAGGCTGGTTTCCAGTCCTGTTTTAGTTTAGCGAGCTTAATGTCTATTCATTTTTGTAATTCTTGTAAGGGGTTTTGGGTCCCCCTAAAACCTATTTTTACCAGCAATAAAAAATAATAGCACAAAAAATAAATTGTATATTTTTAGAATATGTTATGTGCAAAATTTGAATAAAAAAAATGGTGCATTTTTTGGAATATTGGTACTTTAATTTTTTTCCTCACAAAATGCTTAAAATGAGATTAAATTAGACATCACCTTTATAAAATATTTTCTTTCTTCAATTTTTATATATTTCTTTATTTCTCAGTGTATTATAATATAAAATTTTTTTATTTTTTTTTATTGGTAAAAGGCCAAGGCCATATATTTTATTAATTTTTAAAATAGGTACATAAATCTCCATTCAATGCAGGCACTGGTAAGAAAGAATGGAGAAGTAAATATCCTGTTTAGCCCAGGACAAAAGTCCAGATTATAAAAGCATACAAAAGAAGATATGAGGGCATTCCCTCATTTATGAGAAAATGATGATGGCATGCCTTAATTTACAGAATTTTAGATTATTTACATGAAAATTTAGAATCTTATTCTGGGAATTTCATGATTGCCCCATCCTGTAGGCATGGTCCCAAAATATAGCATCCAAAAAGGTACAGGTAGACAGTACTCTAGTTCAGTTTTTTTGTTTCTTCACATATCAGAAAAAAAAAAAAACAACTGCAGAAACCCTATCTAATCATACTAAACTCGTTAGCCTTTTTAGTGCAGGAAAGGATAAAAGAGGCAAATAAACATACTAGAATCTAAAAGTTTAGGCGCTGGAGTTAAAGAGACCTATGGCAGTTAGGATATGTGAGCATGTCAATACTTATTTGTATGAGACAACTATGTGAGTATATGTATATGTATATGTATATATATATATATATATATATATA
>MU224495.1:1034775-1051277 GCA_018584345.1 Thuja plicata
AATATACATATATATGTATATATATATACATATATATGTATATATACATATATATTTGTATATATATATGTGTGTGTATATATATATATATATATATATATATATGAGTGTGTACACAAATGGTGAGAATATGTGATGGTATATGTGTGTACATGAGATCTGATCCGTTTTAGATGTTTAGACTAATTAGCAAGCTGGATAAAGAGAATTGATCAGTTATGTTGTTGTAATAGAGGTAGAGTAGGTTCAAAAAGAAGAAGTATTGAGACATCCTAGTAGTAAAATTAGTGTTTATCTATAGTTTCCGCATTATAACATATTATTATGAGTACACAAGTGTATAAGCCAATTAAACATAAATGTTAAAAAGGAAAGCTTAAATATAGGTATGCATGAGCTTTAAATATATTTTTATCCATTTATGCAAATATGTGTAGATGTATGCACCTCTATATTTGTGCCCATATATATTAATCAAGATTTAATATATGATTCTAATTTTATCTACTATAATTTAGAAAGCATGCATTCAGATACAAAATCAGGTAACAAAAATAGGAAAATTAAAATGAAATAGCAAACCTGAGTTCCAATCAAAAAACATAAAATCTTATTCCTTGTCGATATTTCAAGATCTAAGATTAGATCTTCATCACTAACATTGCGGTGTCTCAAAGGGATAAGCGGCTCAATACAATAGCTTAGTTCATCATAATTTTCCCAAGCACTAACTTGATCATTTTGAGTAAATGAATTACTTTCACTAAGATGGAGGTCTATAGTTCAGGATAGTGCAGTTAGGGATAATTTTGTCAATTTTTTGTCCTTATAGTATTTGTAATTGAATGAAGAGAAAAACAATGTTGGAAATAGTTGGAGAGGACTTTAATAATCCTTAATGATTTATATGTTGATAAATTATGGGATAGTAACAATATAAAAGGAAATCAATGTGAGGAGTGACCTAGGACATTGATGAAGTGTGTTAATAAAGAAAGACTACTTTTGTGAAAGATAGAAGGAAGATTGTCATTGCTGAAGATAATCAATTTAATATTATTATTATTTATGAACTAGTTGAAGATTTTATGTAGATATGAGTGAAGGTTTTAAGGAACCTAATTAATTAAAAGTGCAATAGCCAAGGCTAGTAGAATGTAAAAGAAGGAAGAACCTTGAAGGATTCACCCTGTGTGTAGATAGTTTGATTTCTAAAAGTTTTAATCAGTAATAATAATATTTGGTTGACATGCATTATTTGCAAGGGAAGAAAATCCAAAGGTTTCCTTAAAGGTGATTTGGTTGTGAAATTATTCTTGGTAACCTTGGATTGGGGACAAAGATATATAAGATGTTAATGAACACATCATTGAGGTGAAGTTTATTGATGGAATTCTTGTGGATCAGAGTTATAGTGACTATATATGATTTGGTTTGAATCCAAGTATTAATACATGTATTGAATTAGGTTATGTTTTAGTGTAATTAATTCCTTATAGCTATTTTCAAGACTTGTGTTGTATTTGTTATCTTTTAGTTTCTTCTTTGTAGTTGAATGTAAATTATTATTCTTGCTCTAGGTTTTGTGGACCACATAGGACTATAAATAGAAAAAAAATGACTCCCTAGCCATTTTCCACCATAGATAGTCTCAGTGCCTTGGATATATGGTAGAGGGGTCAGTTTATAGTAATTTTTTTTTTGTTTTAGGTCTTGAGGTTACAATGGCGAATTATGAGCTATTTCCCTAGACGAGCTTGGCTCTAAACCAACTAGGGTCAATTAGGAACAATGTGATCCATTTGTAGGGTTGGATTGAAAGAAGCGATCTAGTGCATGGAGGATGGACTTAAAAAGAAGACAAACCTCTATAAGAATTGGTAGTGGTGGATGAATTCATTTCATCTATTTTTTAGAAGAGTTGTTAGAAATAAGCCTATTATCCCTACTTTTAAGGACTCAATCCCTCAAGGATTTGATGTATATTATGGAGGAATTGAGTCACTAAAACCCTAAAAATATTTGGTATCTCTAAAATGGATATCTAGATCCATGATCAATTATGGGGATTCGTTGAGAAAATTTAGATTTAATTTAGATTATGAGTCTAATTAGGGCTACAAGAACCCACTGGGGCTAATCTTTGAAATAAGGAACATGATGAAAGTGTTGATGGGCTATGGACCTGAATATTTAAGATTGGATTTTTTAGATAGAAAGAAGAGAGGAAACAAACCTATAAGTGTTTGTCAGGTGTTGGAGTAGCAGTGATGAAATCTACCCTTGTAGATTCAATGAAGACTAAACTTTAATTGATAGTGGGATTCTCTGAAAATAAAGATGAATGAACTAAGTGTTCTTTTTTTGGTTTAGGGTAGAAGAGAAATACCTAATAGGTCCAGAGTAGAGGCCTAGGAGAGAGTCAAGCTAACTTAGTGAAGGTTCTCCCTATCAGATTAGTATCAGAGCCCTCAAAGATTTGGGCTAGAAGGTACAAAAGTGACCTTGAATCTATGGGTGAATCAACCATGGTGAGAATGGAATAGTTGGATAAGAAGGTGGATGAGGGATAAGAGGAGAATAGAATCCTAGGATAAGAGATAGTAGAGATGGAAACTAAACTTGATGGAGTGCAAGCTAGGACAGTAGAAGTGAGTGAGAAAGTGAAAGAAACAAAATGAATTGGAAGTCAATTGTAGTAGAAGATGAGGTACCAAAACCTGATCCAATACTATAAGAAGAGCCATTTCTTAGGTCTTTGAAAGCCATGAGTGGAAAATAATTGGAAGAAGTACCCATATTCAATGGTAAGATGGAGCCAGAGGTGGTAATAGTTTGGATAGAGGGTTTAGAAAACTATTTTGAATGTGAAAGTATGATAGAGGCCCAAATGATGAAAGTAGCCAAGAATAGGTTGAGAGAAACAACACTCACATGGTAAAAAATTGTTCAAGATGAAATGTTGAAGGAAGGGAAGAACCAAATATCCACTTGGAAGGGTATGGTTTCAAAGATAAGGGATACCCATATTCTCAAGTAATATGAGATACAGTTGCCCATGAAAGAGACACTTCCCTTCCTCCAGTGGTGATTGTTGAGCAGATTAAGAGAAGTATTAAGGAGAACTATAATATCATGAATGGAGTTAAGCTAGATTTTTTTGTTGGAGTTAATATTGCTGGCACCAAAGTGAACTTCTCATGCCAGTGGGAGAATTCCATCTGTATTTCCCCCCTCCTGGTTGGATCAAAGCCAATTTTGACGATGTGGCAAAGGGTAACCGGCGGCCTACAGGATGTGGTGGAATTATTTGGGATGACATGTAAAACTATCTTGTTTCCACGGTGTTCCCTGTTGACGTCCAGACCAATCATGTGGAGGAGGCTATGGATCTACTTTAAACTTTCAGAATTACGCAAGATGACATGTCTTCAAACATATGGATATAAGGTGACTCTATGAACATTTTAAACTACATTAAAGGGGTGACTAAGCCATGATGGTCTATTAAGGAAATTATTGAAGAGGCTTGGATAATAATTAATTCCTTTAAGAAGGTCATTATTTCTGATAACTTTAGGGAGGCTAATAGTACTGCAGATGCATTGGCAAACAAGTAGTCAGGGCTGAGGATATGATGACTTGGCATGGTGGAAGTGATTTGACCATTAATTTAAAGGCCAAGTTGATGTTTGATATGACTCACAAAAAAAGAGCATATTTGGAATATCTTAAAAGGCTATGATGAAAAGACACAAGTTAATTAAATTACTTATAAGGGTTACGAAAAGTCCCATTTTTCCCAAGGTGGATAACCGTAGACACATGTATATTTGCATTGTGTTCAATTTGAAGTATACCATTGTGTTCTATCTCTATATTATTTCTGCCATTTATGGTGAGAGTCTATTCTCTGAGGGCTTAATAGGTGGAGAACTTAACTGCAAGGAGCCGATGAATTGCAAAAAATAGAAGAATAAGACTAAGGTCTGGGATAAGCTCTAGAAGGGATGGCTCATCACCTACATGGAACGCCTTCATGGGTTCAAATACGAAGTCATGAATACTTTTTTTGAGATCTATAAGGATGACACTATAACTATTAGGGGAATCGCTGTGAAAATTACTGAAGATCTTATTACGGAGGTGTCTAGGTTGAATACCAAGGACATGAAGTTCTATAGAGACAAGAAGACCTCCCAACAGGGCATTCAACAATTCCAAAAAGACAAGGTAGAGGCCGAGAGCTTGGAGAAGGACTCTAGTGGCTTTTATGATATGGACAGTTTTAAGGAGATCTGGGTGAAGGTTCTTACTGCTGTCATGGAGTATATCACTCTAGATGGTAGGTATAAAAGGGCTCACTCCTATCAATTTTTTATACTATGTCATTTTAGAAATAAGGTTAGGGTTTCTTTCCCATTTTATCTATTGTAGTCTCTTCACCATAGCATAATTGATCATAGGAAGAAAGAGAGCAAGCCCATTCTGCAAGAGGGTCTTGTCATTTTAATTGTTGAGAATATTAAAAAAGTTGATGTTAATATTCCTCTTATCCTCTCACCTAAGGACTCTGGTTCTACTAAGGTTTTGGGTAAACAGATTCAGGAGGATGAGAATAAAGTGGAGTTGACAGTGGGTAAAAAATTAAAATTTGAAAAGAAGGATGGAATGGAAATGGACTCTAAAGGTGAGAGTATTGATGCTTATGTGGATACTGATTATTTCCCCCATACCTAGTCTGATGAGGAAAGTGAAGATTACCTATCAGATTTGAATAGTGATTTTGGTGAAGAAGAGGACAAGGATGAGTATGCCTATGAAGCCAAGGAAAAAGGTGATGACCCTGAAGTCAAGGATAAAGATGTGGATGTGGGTGGTCAGAAGGTTAAAATTTTGGTCAATTATGTTGGATGTGAAAAACATGATGTTCCAATTTCCCTGAAGCTTGAAGTGTTCATGGAGGTATAGTCAGATAGGAAGGAGGATAATGAGAGTCCTGTTTTGGAGACTATTGAGAAGGGTAATTTCCCTTTGAGCTCAAGGAACATTCCCTTCGTGAGAATAGTTGACATATAGGAAAGGAATGTTCAACTCCTTCCAAAGGATATGGATAATAAGATTGATCCTCCTTTCGGTGTTCTCCAAATAGCGAAGGTGATGTTGATGTATTAATTCTGCCTTATGAAATGGGTTTTCAAGGAAATAAAATGCTTCAATCTTAGTTTTTGATCCCTCTCTGCCAAAGTTGATCTTCTTCAGGGGAACTTGGATACTAGGTCGGCGAGGATTGATGTTCGAAAGGATAAAGAGGATCATAAAAACATGAAGGATATGTGAGACATAATGGATATCTTGGAGAACACTCTTAAGAAGCACATGAATGCTAATAACCTTTTTATGGGTTCTTCGATGGAGTGATTCAATACCATCAAGTCTAAGATGGGTGTTGGGTCTCTGACTGTGAAGCGTAAGGTTGACAAAGATGAAGAGTGTGATGCTGGTCCGGGCAAGCACACTTGATCTGCTAAAAAGAAAAAGATCCAATACAGGATCTTGGAACTCTCAGATTTTAACACTACAATCAAGAAGGTGTTTGAGGATAAGAAGGATTCAGAGGGAAATCTTATGTATTTTTCCTAGGTCCTGACTTTCCCCTATTTATTTTCTAGTTTTTTTTTAGGTTTTTGGTTGTTGGGTGTTGCTGTTGGTTTATATTTTTTTGTTTCTAGTTTTTTTTGTTGTTTCTGGGTTTAGCAGGCTGGTTTCTAGTCCTATTTTAGTTCAGCGGGCTTAATGTTCATTCCTTTTATGTAATGCTTGTAAGGGGTTTCGAGTCCTGCTAAAACCTATTTTTACCAACAATAAAAAATAATAGCACAAAAAATAAATTTTATATTTTTAGAATATGTTATGTTCAATTTATTTTTTTAAAAATGATGCATTTTTTTGAATATTGGTACTTTAATTTTGTTCCTCGCGAAATTCTTAAAATGAGATTAAATTAGACATCATCTTTATAAAATATTTTCTCTCTTCAATTTTAAGATATTTCTTTATTTCTCAGTGTATTATAATATAAAATTTACTAAATGAAAATTTTTTTTATTTTTTTATTTTTTAATTAGTAAAAGGCTGAGGCCGTATATTTTATTAATTTTTAAAATAGATACATAAATATCCATTCAATGCGGGCACTGTTAGGAAAGAATGGAGAAGAAAACCTCCAGTCTAGACCGGGACAAAAGTCCAGATTATAAAAGTATACAGAAGAAGATATGAGGGCATTCCCTCAATTACAAGAAATGATTAAGGCATACCTTCATTTAAAAATTTTTAGATTATTGACAAAAAAATCAGAATCTTATTCTGGGAATTTCATAATTGCCCCATCCCATAGGCATGATCCCGAAAGATAGCATCCAAAAAGGTATAGGTAGACAGTACTCTAGTTCAGTTTTGTTGTTCCTGCACATATCAGAAAAACAAAAACAACAACTACAGAAACCCTATCTAATCATATTGAATTAGCTAGCCTTGGAAAGGATAACGAGGTGAATAAACATACTAGAATCTAAAATTTTAGGCACTAGAGTTAAAGAGACCTATGTCAATTAGGATATGTGAGTATGTCAATACATATTTGTATGTAGATGGCTATGTGAGTATATATCTATAATAATAAGTACGGGAAAATATAATAATATTTATATGGATATGAATATATATATTTAAATATGTGTGTGTATATACACATGTAGAGATATATACATGTAGATATATGAGTATGTACACAAATGGTGAGAATATGTGATGGTATATGTGTGTACATGAGATCTGATCCATTTTAGAAGTTAAGACTAATTAGCAAGCTAGATAAAGAGAATTGATCAGTTAGTGGTCATAATAGAGGCAGAGTAGGTTCAAAAAGAAGAAGTATTGAGACATCCTAACAGTAAAAATAGTGTTTATATGTAGTTTCTAGATCATAACATTTAGTTATGAGTACACAAGTGTATAATTCAATTAAACATAAATGTTAAAAAGGAAAGATTAAATACATGTATATATGAGCTTAAAATATATTTCTGTCTATTTATGCAAATATGTGTAGATGTATGCACATGTATATTTTTGCTCGTGTGTATTAATAAAGATTTAATCTATGATTGTAATATTATCTACTTTATTTTATAGAGCATGCATTCAGATACAGAATCAGGGAACAAAAATAGGAAAATAAAAATGAAATAACGGACCTGAGTTGCAATCAAAAAACATTAAAAGCTTATTCCTTGTTAATATTTTATAGATCTAATATTATATCTTCATCGCTAACATTGCGGTGTCTTGGAGGGCTAAGCGGCTCAATACAATAGCTTAGTTGATCATCATTTTCCCAAGCACTGACTTCATCATTTTGACTCAATGAATTACTTTTACTCATTTAGATAAATATTTTTGAAGGAATAAATATTAAATTTGTATATACTAAAATCACAACTATTTTTTTTATCTTAAAACCATTTACATATAATAAGAAAATATTTTTTCCTCTTGACCAATAATATCATCTCCAATGTATCATTTTTGAGAAACATATGTATTTTTTTATGAAGAAATCAATCTTATGTTTTAGTATTGATTATTGAATTATAGTAGAAATGTGATTATTAATAGTAACTAAACTTTTTTTTAAAAATAAATATATAAAATCTGTATATATGTATGTACGTATGTATGTATGCATTTATGTATGTATGTATGTATGTATGTATGTATGTATGTATGTATGTATGCATGTATGTATGCATGTATGTATGCATGTATGTATGTATGTATGTATGTATGTATGTATGTATGTATGTATGTATGTATGTATGTATGTATGTATGTATGTATGTATGTATGTATGTATAGGTTTATCTATCTCTCTATCTATTTATCGATAAATTAAAAGGGTTATTTATATGAATAAAGCTTGTGTTGAAAAATGATATAGTAAAATTTTATTAAGTGGAAAATTTGGAAGGCTCTGCATTTTCTCATCCTCTACGTTCTACTCCACGATTTGCATACCCCGGATGTGTGTCCCCCTTCTTGGCAGGTGATGACGGTGAGATATTTTTATATTTCCACTTGTTATTTATGGTTTTATCTTTACAAATTCATTCCTTTGGCACTGGTACGGTCTCTCACAGGCTCTCATGGAGCCTATGTCTGATGTCATTCATGAAACCATGATAATTAATAAAACTACCCCTTCCCCTAATATGGCTAATTCTTTCTCTGAAGCCATGGTGATACCCACCTCCAGCGTCACCCCTGGTGTGAAGTTTGAGTGTTGTGATGCGAATGGAACCTGCAAATCTGGTAAGGATGTTGGGAATGATTTGTCGTCTCTCTCGATCTCTCCAAATTATAAAATGGTTGATTAAATTGTTAAAGAAAAGAATAGATTAAAATTTTCTATTATTTTATTTGTTGCGGTTGAAATCGATAAATGCACTGCCTAGTTTTTAGATGATTGGTTTCACAATTACTAGAAATTGAAATCGGGTTTTCACATCTCTTTTTGTAGATAGATCAAAAAAGGTAGTTTGTTATTTTCTTTTCTAATCCTAATTTGTAGGCTAAGGTTTTGAAAAGAACATATTGGTCGGTTGGAATCACCTCCTTCCACACTCTTTCTTGGACTCCAAAAGCTATACATGAAGAAGTTTTGGCCCTGTCTTCTCTTAGATTCTTTCTCCTTAAGCAAGTACCCCCATTTCTCTGGTGATTTATCCCTCAATTGCTGGAACCCTTGGGAAAAATAGTTAGGATGGACAAAACCATTCGACTTGTTCCCCAAATGGATGCTAGGGTAGTTAGTTTTCTAAGACCGGCATTGACATCCCTACTGCTCTAGAAGTTATTATTTCCAATGATCTCTTCTCTTTCCCTATTGAAATTATTTGTGGCCTTAATGCCTTCTTTCTATGTAATCGGGAAGGTAACCTGAGAAAATACTTCCCTATTATTAGTCGTAGACAACCCTCTACCAAGGCATACACTCCTTCTTCTGCAGTTACTTCATGCGGGGAATCTCTTGCGGCTAAAGTCTCTCATCATCCTGAACATGTTTTTTCTTCCCCCACTCCTCCCCCAATTCTGCCACTAAGTCCCACCACCTAGGAAACTACCCCACCTCCTGAAACTCCCCACTTGGTTGATAATAAGGATGTTTTTAAAACTGTTGTAAAGAAAATTAACAAGTGTAGAATGAAATATGCCCAGTAGGTTGTGGGTAACTCTTCTGGCGCTTCTCCTACACCCTTTGCTATTAACCTTGGAATAACCCCTCCCACTGCTTTCGCTATAAATCATTCACCCATTTCTTTGCAAACCAAGGTATCCCCTATGATGTATGACAATGCTCAATCTTCGCAAGGGAAAATTTTTTTTTTTTAAAGAAGTTGATGATGATAATATTTTTTAGATTATCCCTGTGGATGTTTGTGTTTCCTCTCAAAAACAATTTTTTTTTTTAAAACCCCAAAATGTTGACTCCACCGAGAATATCAATACGGCTATGAACTTGGAATTTGCCACTCTGCTTAATTGTAAGGATGAAGATTTAGATAATTGTAATGATTTTCCCAAAGCTAAAAAAGAGGGCATCCTCAGGGTTCAAAAAATAAAAGTTCTTAAACTAAAAAGCTTAGGGATAACCTCGCTAGTCTTGTGGCTCCCTTTGTTGGTGCCATTAACTCCACTTCTCCCCCCATTTGGCTCATCATGAATTGTGTTTCCTGGACTATTAGGGGTCTTGAGTCCCTGGATAGGAAACTAATTATTTAGCAATGTTTAAATTATTTTAATTCCATAGATATACTTATGTTTCAGGAACTTAAAGCTACTTGCTTTATGTTGGATGTCAATATTTAGTATATTTGGAAAGATGTGATTAAATTTCATTCTAATCATCCTAGAGGCAGGGGAGGGGTTGGCATTCTCATTAATCATAGATGGTCTAAATTTATCTTGGATCATGGTATTTCTCTGTGTAATAGAGTTGTGTGGGTTACAATCAACATCCAGGGCTTAACCATTATCATATGTTATATTTATGCCTCTAATGACTTTAAAGAAAGAGTTGATATGTGGGCCTTGTTGTACTCCCTTCCTGACATTCCTTGGATTTTTTGTGGGGATTTTAATATGATTGAATCCCGGGATGACAAAAGTTGTGGCCTCCCTTTCACTTGGAAATATTTAGAAAACATTTGATGGAATAGGATGAAACATAATAAAAATATTTTTGACCCTCTGTTTGGTGAGAGAAATTCTAACCCTTACCTTTCATATACCTGGTGCAATTTTAGGAACGACCCCTCTACGATCTACTCTAGGCTTGATCGTTTCTATACTAATAAGAATTATTTTTCATTTTATCACTAATAAAAAAGGAAATGATTTTACTATTTCTTTGGCCTCCCTTTATGATCACCACCCTATCTCTATGTGTATTAGAGTTAATAACTCCCTTCAATGGGACATGAAAAATAACCCCAAATTCATTCCTAATACTAGTCTTCTACGAGATGAGGACATTTTGTCTGCCATTAACTTAATTAGACTCATCAACAATAACAACCTTTCCTCCCTTTCCCATATTGATAGATGAAATCATAATATCATTGCTTGGAAGAATCTACTACAAACCATTGGGAGGAAGAAAGCTAAGGATTATAGATTCTTGGATAAAAATATCTCCTCTAATCTTTACTCTACCCAAATGAACATTCAGTCTAACCCCTTTGATAGAAACCTTGTTTACCAAATCTCCAAAGAGAAGAAATATGCTCTTAGACATCATCAACATATCAAAACCAGAGGAGTTGTCATTAGATCTCATGTCCACTGGCTTCAATTTTATGATAAGGGGTCAAAATTCTTCTTTAACCTCAATAAACAAAAATAGTTAAATGAATATATTGATAGACTTCTTATTAAATGTAATGAGATTGTTGACACTGAGAATGTTAAATAGCCTTTCTCCAAATTTTACCAAGATCTCTTTACCTCTAAAGATAGTGATGAAGCTAGGTCTCTAAGAGACAAATTTAGGTCTCTTATTCCTACCACGATTACCAATGAGGATTCAACTGTGGTGAGTAGAAACATATGTGTTGAGGAAACACAAAAATCCATCAATACCTTAAAAGATGACAAGGCCCCTCAGCCTGATGGTCTCTCAGTTGAATTATATATAGCCAATATTAGTTGGATCTGTAATGACCCTCATGACATCTATTTTGAAGCCCTTGAAAATGGCTCTTTAGGAGGTTCTATTAATAGAGGAATCATCAAGTTGATCCCTAAAGATGGAGATAAGGCTCTCATTAAAAACTAGAGGCCTATTACTCTCCTTAATGTTTGTTATAAAATTCTTGCTAAGATGCTTGTCCTTAGATTGGAGAATATTCTGCCCAGATTTGTCTCCTCCACTCAAGCTGGTTTCATCAAAGGTAGGTACATTCTGGAAAATCTTATTCCTAGCTGGGAAATGATGAATTGGGATAAAAACTCTCAAAAAAATGCGGCTATGTTTCTTTTGGACATCAAAAAGGATTATGAAAGAGTTAAATGGGGATTTTTTCTCATGATGCTTAAGGCTTTTAGATTTCTTAGGTACTTTTTCAATACTATTAAAATACTTCTTCAAGATGCTTCTGCCCAAGTTGATGTGAATGGCTCCATTTCTGATCCTTTTACTCTCAATAGATCTATTCGTAAAGGTGGCCCCCTTGCCATTGCTCTTTTTTTGATGACCTCGGATGCCCTTTCATATATTCTTAGAGATAATTTCATTTCTCCTTGTGTCAAGGGTATTTCTTTACTGGATAACTGTGACTTGATTAATTATCAATTTACTGATGAAACTACCTTTTCTATCTCATTAAAGAAATTTTTGAAATTCTACACAACAAGCTTAGTTTCTTTTGTAGTATCTCTCGTACTCACCTCTCTCATTCCAAATCTATTATCCCTCACTCAAAGGACTAGACTCTTGATATGATCTGTGAGTATGGCTATCAATGGGATGGCCCTAGACAAGTTGTCTGATATATTGGCATCCATTTTTATATTGAACCATCTCTAAAGGATATGTGTTCTTGGATTAAAGAAAAAATTAGTAAAAATTTATCTAAATTACATAATGAAACTCTTTCCTTGGCTGGCAAAATTTAGGTTTTCCAAGAAATTCTCTCTTCCTATAACGTGTATTACTCCTCTTCCTGGATGTTTAGAAATTATCATATCCTTGAGATTCAGAAAGCCATCATGAATTTTCTTTGGTCTGATGGTAAAGGCAATACTAAGCTCCCTATTGTTAAATGAGAATGGTACCAGAATGATAAGATCCTTGGGGGGCTAGGGTTAAAATAACTTAGGTTTCAAGGGATTGCCCTTTCTGCCAAATGGATCTTTCACTCTTTAGAAGGTTCTAAACCTTGGAAAGCCCTGGTTAGGAATAACATTGAGTATGGTTTCCCTAAAAATGCAAAGTCTTTGAAGAATATTGCTCTATGTGACCTTATTAGGGGAAATTCCCTGGTTCTTGTTCAAGTATTTCTTGTTTTAAAACCATTTGGAAGGCCTAGGAACATGTTAGAGTGTTTTTTCCTATCCTAGCTTTCTATGATAACAATCTCCTTCATGGTGAAAGGTTAATTTGGTGGAACATTTTCCTATCTGGAAAACTCCTCACCCTTTCCCAAGGATGCTTTGCCAGATCTTGGGCTAGTATGGGTATCTCATAGCTCATCAACCTCTTTGAGCATGACAAACTTATCTCCTGGGAAGATCTCAGATCTAAATTTAACATCCCCGCTCTAAAAGAAATACTTATAATATGATTGTCAGAGCCTTCTATGACATCCTTGATACTTGTCAGATGGACTCCCATAGATTTCTTGGTCTTAAGTGTTCGGATGGTAGTGTTCTATCAAAAATTAAAGCTAAAAATATTTATAAATTTATCACTCATAATGAATCCATTATAAAGCATGTGAACAATCTTTGGTAGTCTGATTTAGATGCTGGCTTGTGGAAAAAATACTTTGATATCCTTTTGAAATGCTCGATTGATCCCAAGATCAAGTGCTTTAAATGACTTATGATGCTTGACAGACTTCTTTTGAGAAAAGATAAAAACTTTATTGAATTTTTTAATATATGTAAGATTCTTGATTCTTGCAGGCATATTTTACTTGATTGTTCTCTTGCTAAGGAAATTTGGCTTATGTTTGGTATATCTTATCCTAAACATGTTAACATATTGGAGATTATCACTGGCTTCATCCCTGGTTTGAAAAAGGATACTAATTTACTTTGGTACATTCTTTCCTCTAACATTTTATGATAGATTTGGAAAATCATAAATGAAGACATGTATCAAAACATTCCCAGGACCCTTACTGAGTCTTTTCATAAACTCATACATTTTAAAATTTCCCCACATGTGCTTATTAACATGATGATTGAGCAGGAAAAGCTTAGGAGATTTATGTGAATAGGTCACTCTACTATGTTCATTTTCGAGATAAAGGGTGGCTATGATTGGAGGAATAACATGGACAACCTTGCCACATTTGAGAAAATAGTCAAGAAACTTAATCAAGAAATTAAGAAGAACAAGAAAGTCGCCTCTGATGACAAGATTCTCATGTTAGCACAAATCCAAGAGAAAAATAACATTGTTTGAATGGAAGGCCCCCAGGGCTGGACTACTTGGGCTGAATCTTATGATGAGATTATTCACTAGCTAGGGTTGTTGTTTTGCTTCTTTTTTTACTTTTTAACTTTGATACTTTGATACTTTTATACTTTGATACTCTTGTTGTGAGGCTCTACCTCCCCTCATTGGTATGTATATCATTTTGATCTCATTATACTTAATACCAAAAAAAATCTTGTGTTAATATATTTGGAAATGTGGTGCTTCATATTTAATTTAGTTAGAATCAATATAAATTAGTTATATAAGTTTTAATAAAAATAACTTTTAACTAAAAATATCTAAATTCTCTTATGCTAATAATTTTTCCTAAAGTTTTACATAAGTTTTGAATTTTACAACTAATTTTACTAACAAAGGGGAAATGTTGTAGGCCACAAAAGGTGATTAGAAAGTGTAGTATGGAGGTCATACTAATAAGAATATAAGTTAGGTATTACAAATAAATAATGGATTATGAGTAGGTAAAAATATTAAAAAGACATGCATGCGAATAAATTTGTAATATGGTGAGAGGAGGTGGAGAGATTTTTTCAATTCTAACTAGTTAGCATGACAAGATTTAACTATTATTTTTCTATGAAAAATAGATAAAATATGTGTGTGAATAGCGTGAGGGTAAGTGGTGACACTTGAGCAGAAAAATTATGTATAAAGAAGATATGTGGATACATGTATCAACACATTTACGCAAGTGTATGTGATTGAGCGAGAGTGATTAATATCATGTGTATAGAAAAGGAATTTAGGCAAGGGTGTGTGTGTGAGTATGAATAGGTGAAGTATTCACATCACTATTATATTACATATCTATTACCACTGATAACGCCAATTACAAAATGATTATTTATTGCATTGAGAGAATTATTTTTTCTCTATAAATGGTTTAACATTCCATCAAATAATTAAATAGTTTCTCCTTTCATTTTAATTTAGATCTTTCCTATGAATATTCATTAATCGAGTGCAAAATTTGTAGATGAGAACAGTGTCAAAAATTAACCAATGTTATCATATGGTATTGAGAGTTTTCACAACAAGAATTTTTATTACCTTATTTTTTTTTAGATCCATAAATGATAATCATTTAATCTCTCAAGTCAATAAATGTATATAACCTTGTATCAATGTTTGTTACATAATAAACCTTTTTTTTTTTTTTTTAATCATTAATTAAACTCATATCATATATATGAAAAATTAACTATACCATATATTATGGATATTTTGGTATACATAATTTTCTCGATGAAATATATAGTTTTAATTTATAATTTTCTTGAATAATGGCATTAACTACCTCGCCAACACATTAACATAATGGCATTAACTACCTCACCAACACATTGCTTCAATTCTTGCTCTAAATGGGTTATACATATTACCTTCCATTTTTATTATTTATATAAATATTGAAAATAGAATTGATTTTCAAGCTATATCAAATAAGCCCATATATAACCTTGAAATTAGAATTATAATTCTTTTCAAATTATCATACTTTTTTGGTCATGAATGTTTGTTATATAATAAATCTTTTATAAAATTCTTAATTAAACTTAAATTTTATATATAAAAAAATATTATCATTTATTATGAATATTTTTGTACATATACTTTTGTCAATGAGCTATATATAGTTTTAATTTATAAGAAAATAAATTATCCAATTTGTATAATCAAAATAGATTGAACATCATCTACATTAACTTTAACAACCCATGCTAGAAATTTTTCTACATTTAACTTAATTTACTTGAGAAAGACATCATAAATTTTCTATGCTCTAAAATGAAAGGAGTATCCCAAAATAATTACATTAACTACCTTTGAAAGTCTACTCTCATACATATTTTGATTTTTTTGTTAAATAACGATGGATGATACCAGATCTGCCCTTGAACCACACAATTCTTTGAACGATTTAGTTTGAAGTTCTAAATTATTTATTTATTTTCATTCGTTGAACGATCTAGTTTGAAGTTCTAAATTACTTTTTTATTTATTTGCATTCCTTGAGCATAGAGTAATTTATGTTCTCAATATCCACTAATGAAATTTCATATTTGAAAATATTGACTAAAGAGAAATTTGTGTTGAAGCATATATGTTCAATCGAAAGAAAAGCAACAGAAAAACCCGTAATTTACGTTCTCAATATCCATTAATGAAATTTCATATTTCAAAATATTCACTAAAGAGAAATTTGTGTTGAAGCATATATGTTCAATCGAAAGAAAAGCAACTGAAAAAACCGTTAGGGTAGGGCGAGATATAAAGCTAGATAACGTCGATATTACTTGAGGAACATAACGATACTACATGACAGACAAGACATTTGTTTATTTATTTAGATAAGGGAAAGCGGAGGTGAGTGCTTGATCCCTGTAGCTTAAAGGCAGCTGGTCCAGTTACTAGTTGGAAGATTTAGAAGACCAGTAAGAGCTTAGGTGGTCATCGAGGCTGCTGTAGAGTTTGAAATCTCCGTCCTTCAACGCCAAGGATGCAGTTCCAGCGCATTTCGTCACAGAAGCGCAAGCACTGTCCGTGTTCCAGATGCGCTTATTCATGTTCCACAATTCCAATGTTCCGTCAGTGCGGAAGGCCAGCGTACAGTCACTTTGTGGCAAGGGAGCACGAGGGTCGCTTTGCCACAGTACATTGCCATTTGAGTCCTCCAAGTTGAGCACGCAGCGTGCCATTACGCGACCCGACT
>MU224495.1:1072546-1100050 GCA_018584345.1 Thuja plicata
GAAGTTTCTTCAGCAATATAACAAGATTTCTTACCTTTGTCTTTGTAGTCCTTATATTTCCTGAAGTCTCGGTCATCCTTTTTGTCTTTGTATTCTTTGTATTTTTTGTCCCTTCTTTCATCTTTTTTCATTTTTGTTAGGACATCTAGCATCTATATGACCAACATTGTTGCATGAAAAACAAATAATAGGAAGTTTACCTTTGTATTTTCCTTTTCCTCTGGATAGTCTTTTTGTCATAAGTGCTTCAAGTTCTTCAAGATAATCATCAGAAGTGTCACTATCACTGTCCACATGTTTCTTTCCTTTCTTATATTTATTGAGAACCAACTGTGATCTAAAAGCATAATCAATTCTTTGTGGATTATAGTTATCATAATTTGACATTTCAAATGCAGTGAGTCTGCCTATCAGATTTTCGAGATTTAGATTATTGTTAGGAGTACATTTCAATTCTTGAATTGCAAAAACTCTAATAGCATATACAAGAAGTAAAGTTCTCAGTACCTTTCTCATAATGATTTTCTCATAAATTGGTCCATTAGCCCCTCTAATTGCATTTACAACTTCTTTTACTCTACCATAGTACTGAATAACATTTTCACCTTCTTGCATTTTATCTCATCAAACTTACCTCTTAGACTTTCTGATTTAACTCTCAGCACATTTGTGTCTCCACCATAGATAGTTGCAAGTTTTTCCCATATCTGCTTTGCATTTGTGTAGCTCTTTATATCATCAAACTCTAAATAGCTCAATGAGGAGGTGATCTCCAACATTTCTTGATTGTGCTCTTGCTTTTCTTTTAGTTGTGTAGCTGTGAGAGGAGTAGTAGGTGGTACATAGGCATGTTCAATAAGTTGCTTAGCATCATCTCCAATACCATCCAAATGTAGTTTCATCAAACTCTTCCATGCATGGAAGTTATCTTTGTTCAGCTTAGGAACCTCCTTCTTATACATCTTGATCTTTTCACTCCAAGTACCTTCAAACTATTTTTAGGAGACCAAAGCTCTGATACCAACTGTTAGAATGAATTTAGAATAACTGAGAGGGGAGGGGTGAATCAGTTATCCTCAGGTCTAGATTTAGCAATTTTTGTATTTTAGATCTACTCGGCAGCAGTAGCATAAGTCAACAACTTAATCATGCAGTTTACTGTCAATTAAAATTAGCTTGTAGAAACATAACAGTAAAGCAAACCATAAGCATTCACACAAGTTGACACAAGTATTTAACATGGAAACCCAATATGGGAAAAACCACCAGTAACATACTACAAAGTTTTCACTCTTCTGAAGTGATGCCCTTTGAGGAGCCAACCCTGTTAAAGGTTACAATAACACACTGCTAGGTGTGACCTGGTTAAAGGATTTAATCACCCTGTCAGGAGTGGCCTTGTTAGAGGACTTAGATCATTCCACCTCAATGTCACCTTGTTAGAAGATTTATATAAATGATTGTTAAGTCAACCTTGTTAAAGGATTTAACTGATACAATGGTTAGAAAGTAATCAACAGTTGTGATCTGGTACATACAACTTACTTTGTAATTCAGATCCAATTAAAGCTCTGATGTTAACTTACTAGATAGCCTGCATTGTCATTTCAAGTTTCTGATCTGCTTGGAAATCCGTCAAGCAATCACACAAGCAACTTTTTGCTTCTTCCTTTTGCCTTCTCTGCTAGATCATGCCAAATAGTAAATCAACTATGCAAACCTCTTGCATACACATACACTCTTGCACACTTCATGAATAACCCCTTGAGGTTATCATATACCACTCTGTCTAGGTTAGATAAATCTTTTGCCACTTAAACAAGATCGTAGATCTTAGGTTAGGTCAGATCCAACGGATCGTTCCATCTTTGCATTATATTTACTTCTCCAAAGTAGTCTCTAATTAAATCTTTAAACCATGCATTAATTACGGTTAACCATACATTAAATGACATGGATCAATCTTTAATTAACATTACATATCCCAATAAAATTAACTAAGTCGGCCAGAGATCTCAAATCTCATCCTTAATCCAATTACTATAAGTCGACCAACATCACTTTTTCCACTCGGCAATTTAAATGGTGCTCGACATTGAACAAATTTTCTCATCACGAACAAATTTACTCAGTACAAGCAACTTTTCTCTGCACAGGCAACTTTTCTCGGCACAGAACAGCCAGAAAAACTATCTTTGAAAGATAAACAACTAATTACTTTGCCAGAGTGCCAACTGATCAAGTACCCTTTTAGTTGCTTTAACTCAACCATTCACTTGGTCTTCTTGTTAAATCTTCTTCATCAATAATAGATATGGTACTCAAACAGATAACAATAGTCTTACCAGTTAAGGTTTGACAACAATGACAAAATAACAATTGCTTGCATTGTCACTTTCCAACACGTAGCACATAACAATAGTTACTTTTATGTAATGGATTGCATTATGTTACTTTTTTTGACACTTTGAGATCTTTATAAAGGTATTTTTAATTTATAATTCCTATTTTAAATGTGTATGTACATGTATGAGAATGAATGTATGATGACAGGATTAGTCTCTTACAAGGGACATTATTGTTGGACATGGAACCATCATGACTCACATTAGTTGGTTGTTTAATTATAGTATTATGATGATCAACTAAAAATTAAGATGGGTATGAATTATAGCGCGCATAATGAATTTTTTTTTTTTTAAATTCTAATGTTACCTCATCATATGTGCCAAGTGGGAGAATGTAAGACTAATTTATTAATTCATTTTAATGGCCCACATGAAGAGGCATGTATGATAGGAAGTTACGCTTTTAATAAAAAACAAGATTCCACATCTTTTTGTGTAATTTTATTGATCATTTAGAGGAGTAGTTTCCAAGACTCCTACTTTGATGGGCAAGTGGAGTATAACTGTTTTGGGAAAGCTGGTCCTCTCTTCACCCATAAAATGATCTTTCAGAATGCCATCAATTATTGAATCTGAAAAAGAATGTATCGGTAAAAAGGGTAAGAGAGAGATACCATTTTTATCTCGTGAAAGCATCCAGGAGTAACAAAAGATTTTTGCACTAGTCATTTTCAAGATTTCAGCACTAATGGACTCAGCTAAGTGATTAATGATTATTTGTTTTTCATAATGATTATTTATGTTTCTGTATTATGATATATGTTCATGAAAATCATGAAATTTCTAGGTCTTGAAATTATAGTGGATGCTAATCTCATAAATATCTCTTAAATATTTTATTTTTTACATGCACTTCGATATGGGCTGTGATTTCAACAATTTAATTTTCTTTCGCATCATAATGACCGAAAGACTAACATTAGATATAGTATTTATTATAATTTGAATGGTGATAATTGGATGTATAGTTGGTATGACTATGCAGAAGTTTGTCTTCATACACAAAATATAGTAGTGGGGGGTGTTTAAAGCACTAGGTTCTTTAATCCACTCTACTTTACACTATTTCTAAGATTGGAAGTATCCATCTCCACCATTAATCTGCAATAAAAATGATTTAGTTTAATGATGTAATCCTCAGTGCAAAGCTAATTTGGTTTCCATTGATGTCATTAGGGCCAGGTTTGTGTAAACTTGAATCTGCTTCATATTGTTGTGGTGAATTTTTAAAAACTCTGTATAGGTGTTGTACTCTCTTATTCCATTGTTGCACGTGAAACACAATCATGTAATGCCCAAAAATTCAGCAAAGAGTTAACATGAAAAAGGAGAATATTCTTGTTTGAACAAATTAGGCTTGAGTAATGGTAGTTGATTTTGCCCATTTAACGCTTTTAGTCTCAGCATAAAAAATATGTGATCTTTAAGTTGTTTGATTTGTTTTGGGTGTTTAACTTGCATTGGTTTTCTACCAACACAAGAGTTAGTTTCATTTAATTGAGTTATCGTTGAAAATAACAATGTGTGGTCAACCATCAAGGCTTAGTCTACTAACAATTTCTTTAGTAAGATGTAAGTTAGGATGGAATAGCAGTCTGTTCATTGGAAAAATCTATCAAACTTGGTGCTTGTGTTGTTATTCCTCATCAAGGATTCAAATATTATTTATTTATAATTTTATAATGTAATATAAAATAGCACCTGCACTTATAAGAGGTGCAAGGGAGTAGTCGATTCATAAATAGAAGGAAGATATAAATTAATTTTAAGATTGTATAATCAATTATATGAAAATATAAGTCTTTACACATGTATCATTGTATACTATAATTTTGTATTTTTTTTTGTATTTTTTTTATTATTTTTATAGATTTTGATTATTTCAAATTATTATCATCCACTTTTGATCAACCAAGGTTATATAAGTATGTGTTCATGAAATCTAAAATTTGAAGAAGACAAATTATAGAAGTGATGCTCTATATCCAAACAAGATGGAAATCTCAACATGTTGAAATTATTTCTTGCATATCAAAGTTAATATTGTGTGTGATTTGAACTCAAATGAGTACCGTAGGACCTGGTTAATATCTGGCTCGAGAAATTCAATGTACATATGAACTTGAGCCTTGTGGAAAAAAGAGGAGAATCAACTAATAGTTCATACCAAATTTAAGTGCTACTGAACACTAAAAACCCAATTTTTTTAATTAATAGGAAGAACAATTAAACAAAATGCTTATTGCTACAATGTTGAGAATTGACTAGGTGTCTATGAACCAAATTAATTCATTGTATTGCATCTTTCATGCAAAATTGGGCTCACTTTTCTCTTGCAAAAACCATAGCTTGGCAATGCTATCTTCTCTCATGAACTACACTATAATTGAGAATCTTTTTTATACCTTGCAACAAGATTGTAGTGTCAATCCTAGAAAATATGGATAAGCTAACCAAATTGCAAATGATGTTTATGATAGTGAATCAGGTGGATGACCTGAAATTGTAAATCTAGAAGAGATTGTTTTGCACTTATTTTTCTTATCACATCATGTAATCAATTAGTGCAATGATACTGCAAGAGTTAGGGATGGTATTCATCTACAAGTGCATGAGCTATGTACACAAAAGTTTTGTGAAAATAATAAAATATTATTAAATAATAATATACAATTGAACTAAGATAAATAATATAACATGTTTGAAAATCAATTGTGCATTTACTATCACTAGGTAAATAAAAAAAATAGGCATTAAATTAAGTCATTGGAAATATATATATTGCACTTATACTTATAAAAGATACACAATTCATTACTAAGTTTTAATATAGAGATTTCATGAAAAATGTAAACCGATAATATACATTTAAAAATAATAGTAATAGAGAAACTGGTGAAAGAAAGAAAAGTGTAGTGATAATTATGTCTATAACAAAATAATAATGAATTAGTATTCTTATTTTTAAGAACAATCATTAATCTCTTTTGTAATTACAATAAGGCAAATGATTGAATTATGTGTGATCTTCTAGAGAAAAAATTATATTTCATATCATTATAGAATGTCACTTTGTTATACAAACCTTGTTAATTTATTGAATTAAGAAAAAAACATAATAAAAAATATTATTGGGAAACAAATATAAAGGCATTAAAAAAACTCACATTTTCTGTAAAGTTTAGTAAACATCAATCAACAATAAAAAGATATTCAAGTTTAATGAATTCAATAAGTTTGTCAATTTTTTCTTCAAAAGAATTATTGATTAAGTGTGCCATCACATGGGCATAATGAGTTAACAAAGTATCTTCCACAACAATCATTCAGAGACGTGCTTAAAAGGATTGTGTATGGCATGACACATTGGCAAATTTAGAAGACCACACATTGGTGTAGATTCCATTGACCCTAGACAATGGGGTAGGAGATCTAAATATTTCACAAACTTCTGTAAAGATCTATGCAAAAAGAATTATGAAGTAAAGGGAGAAACAATGCAAAGTAGGCAATAGATTTGAGAATAATTTCAATGGTAAAAATAAAATAGGACACTCAAATTGATAAAGAGGGAGTGATATTTGGAAAATGAATTAAAATCTTCTAAGAATGGGCATCTTACTTGACCTTGTCCTATTCTTTATAACCAAAGCCAATTCAAATTAAGGGGTTAAATTAAACTCCCAAACCCAACAAAATGAGTCACAATTAGTATTGAGGTTATATCTATTATGTTGCTTCAATGAAATGGAATCACAAACTCAACATGGAATTGTTGGGCTACATTATCTCTATAGTCATTCAATAGCATGATATTGTAGTACTCTGAAATGATCCCTTTTTATTGTAGTGACAAGACCTACCAAAAGTTCAAATAATTCAATTTCATTATGAAAATAAAACCCTCTATGGAGAAATGTACCTTTATATAGATGAGAATAAGGAAATCGACAATGGATTGAAGAATTTGCATATCACATCGATGAGTTATTAGATTTGAACACATCATAGCTTACAAAGTGACACTAAACATAACTGAATCAACTAGTACTTGGAATAGTCACATAAGTTTATTATCATGTTTAAGACTTCAAGTGATAAAACAAATAAATAATAACTGGTACCGCCGTACTCTAACGACAATATGTAGTCACTACTCTCACTTTGACTCTAAAATTTTGTTGTTTTACTATTTTCCATTCTTGCATCTGTCATTTTATTTATTGTCACCTGGAAATGAACATGACTCCATAAAGTGGGTATTTAATCTTGCATGAATATAGGCCACAACTCACCTTATAGTCAAAATTTGTTTTCTTGGCACGATAAGAGCACCACTCACAATGCATAAAATTAACAAAATGAAATAGGAATTTCTAAAATGACCACTTTCCACTGTCATACCTGAAAACCAAAAGTTTGGTAGTTTTTGGGCTAATGCCTAAGCGTTCTTTGTTTGTTTCCTTTACAAAATAGTACATCAGTGGTAGTTTTCTAATCTACAAAATTGATCTTTGGGAGGGGGGTCTAAACTGATACTTCCTCTGCAAAAAAAAATGAACACCAAAAGAAGAATTTCCCTACTTTTAAATTAAGGCACTTAAGGAATCCATCATTTAATCCTAATAATAACATAGAAATCCCCACTGATATTTGCACCTATAGGCGAAGTATTTGCTCCAATTATTGTACATTCTAAAGAGAAGTAAGTTGAAAAAAATCATAAATCTGATAATCAAAAGACTATAGATGATATAAAGGTACTAAAAACCCCGATGACATAAACCTCATTTTTTTTATGCTTTTGATCGCCTTCTAACTGATCATGTGTAACTATTTCAATTTTTTGAAGGATGAAATATAGAAAGTTGTGGGCTCGACCCTTTGGCCTTTTCAGTGCTTCAGAGGACCTGAGGTCGTCAAAAATACTAAAAGTGAGAAAGGGTCAAAAAGCACCTTTGGTCTCTGAATAGGCTCTCCAAAACTCAGTTTAAGGAACAAAGGGATGGGCAGACCAAAAAGAAAAAAGAAAGGGGCCCCCATGGTTAGAGGACCAAAAAATGGGGTGAGTGTTGTGTACCCACAATAGGTGAGATAACTCTTTTGAACCACCATTGTGTAAATTAGAATTAGGTAACAAAGGATGACATGCTTTAAAAAAGTGGAATATTATTTATAGAATATGTGCATAGAAATTACATAAGGCATCATATTGAGAAACTTTAATATGTTATACTTGTGTCCTTACAAGCAATTCATATAGAAATAGAAAATTTGAAAATGGTTGTAGAAAGGATTCAATTCAAATCCTTTTCATCAGTACCCATTTTAATATGACTAAATGTTTTTACGATGATCTTTCAAAATAATCTATTCAAAAGTAGCCTTTGAATATTTTCAATTGGACTCTTAAAGGTTGTGTTATTTCCTTTAGTACTTATATTTTTGAAGGGTAAAGTGTAAAAATGATCAATTTTGGATGTTGGAGGCATCAGAGGATGGAGATTTTTAACAATCACAAGCTAACTTCACTCTTCATAATGGTTATTATATGAGAAGAACATTTTTTTGGCTTTTCTTTCATGTTGTTTTCTTTTGTTTATTGATGCTAATAGATTAGGAGAATGTATTTTAAATGTGAAGAATCACTTTAGAAGGGTAAGTGAACCAAGATGGTGTATTAGAAAGTGGCCACCTACCCCAAAAAAATAAAAGCACCCCCCTAACATGATATACTTAATTTAAATTTAAATAACTCGATCATGCTTAGGTTAAGTAAATTCCTAAGCCAATAATAGGGCTAGTTAATAGGCTTGGATAATATGGTTTAGGTGTGTTTTCCTCTTTCAAACATGTTTCTCAACCTCTCATCATCAGGTTTGCACATCATTAATTAGGTATTTGTAAAAGTACCAACATAATTTCACATGTCTTCTAAGATTTCCAACCGTATAATTTTATGTATTTTTGGACAACATTAACATATTAGTTTAATTTTTTTTACCAATGCCACTATAGTTTTTGAAGGCATATGTGTACAATTGTTTTAATACCTTTTGATCTGCTTGACCACGTGAAAAAAAAGATATATTATTGGTGTGCAATTGATTATTTACACTTTAAAAGCATAAATTTGCATTTTTTTATTATTTTGATGCAAGTTATGTTTTGTACAAGAACATGCATTTGAATTTTAGGATTTTCCCATTTCAAAAAATCATCCAAAAAAATAGTCGACAAAAAATTACAAAAAAAATTGTTGACAAAAAATTACAAAAAGGTAACTAGAACTTACCCATGTCACGCATTAACTTTTACAAAAATAGAAAGGTGTTTAAAATGGTGGTTAATAAGTTCCCTAAGTACGTGTCCAAGAAAAGTGGTATTGATAAAAATAAAGGTTTCTATGTTGTGGATACTAATAAGGAGTTATGGAACAAAATCCTTTTTCTTTCAGTGGACTATATTACTCTCAAAGGGCGCTTCACGTGTGCTTAATCTCATCATTTTGTGCTCTTAAACCATTTTTTCCATTATGATTTTATTTCATGGCCTTTTTGCCTTTATAATTATTTGTATTATAGTCTGGTTGAGAATAGGGAGGACCCAACTAAGTTCGTTCTTCATAAGGGAATCATTCTGTTGATTTTTAAGTACATGAGGGATAATATCCCTATTAGTATTGGTAAAACCCCTAGGGAAAAAAGGATGATTGTGAGCTCTGGTTCAAGTAAGGCTGATGAGTCTGTGAAAAGGATTAAAAATATGTAGTCAATGGATAGGAGTGTCAAAGCCCCATCCTCATCTTTGAGGATCAAGAAAGTTGAGCTGGTGAATTATTTGATGAAATCAGAGGATGAGGATTCGATTGGTGTTCCCTCTAGGAAAGATGACTGTGATTTCTCCTTGTATATTGGTAAGAAGTCTAAACTTTTGGCTAGGGAAATGGAAACATCATCTTCAGGGGAGACCCCTAATGAGAATCTCGAGGACTTTGAAACTGAAGCTAATTAGGAGAAAGCTAGTGAGTCTACCCAGAAAAGTACTGATTTGGAAAAGAGTAACACAACTATAGAGGATGATCCCAGTCAGACTGATCAAGGTCAAATTTTTATTGACCTCGACCAGAATAGCTAGCCTAAAAGGGAGACAAAGACTAAGATAAAGTGAGACAAGTAGCTTAACACTACGGAAGATATGGGGAAGGATGGCATTGATGATGTGGTGAAGGAGTATGATTCTAATAAGGATAAAACCCATTCCCAGTAATTGGATGTCAATAAAAGTGATCATATTGAGGAAGAGAATCTTTGCACTAAGGATAAGCTTAAGGGGAAATATTATGATATCCTTTATTTAGCTAATGTATTTATGAAAGTAGAGGAAATGAAGAAAGCGAACAACCTGGATACTACTCAGAATGAGTCATCAATGCCTATAGGGGACTTGTCTAGAAAGGAGGATTATACTATTGGGTTATTACAAACCGCTAAAGCCAAATCCCTTTACTATTTTGAGCATGACAATTGATGCTAGCAGGAAATTAGAAGCTGAGAGCACAGAACAGTGAAGTAGAAATCAATCTCCAAAATTTGCAGCACAATGTGAATAACAGAGGAAAAGATAATGATAATTCTCAAGAATTTTTGGCCCCTGTCATGCTATTATCTACAATGGAATGGCTAGAAAAATGTTGGATAATATGCTTGAGCACTCCATGGAGGGAATGAAGGCCTCTTATAACAACCTTCATCTTTTGGTCAACATGTTGGAGGATCCTGCTAACAGTCAGCCTCCTACTACCAAGGCTAAATGATTGGGTTCAAGAACAAGAGGTAAGATGAACAAAACCTCCTTGTCTAGAAAGGATATTTTGGATCTTAAAACCAATATGTCTAAGATTACCGAGCAAGATACTTAAATAGATGAAACCCTTTGGGGTCTAAAAGGGTGGGATTAGTTTCTTTTTATTGTTTCTTTTATAGCTGTCTAGTTAGGTTGTTTTGGTGATGAGGGGTTCCTTCGTTCCCCCTCTTCTTTTGTTTTTATTGTTCATTTTTATATTCTTAAACTATTTTTCTGGTATCTTGTACTTTTTGGGCTTTAAGTCCTTGTAAAAACTGATTTTTCTTAATTTTCAAGACAAAAAAATTACAAAAAATAGACAACTTCTAGATCTCTCTCTTAAATATTGTTCTATCAAAGGATTAGTGAAAATACCAAATATAACTATCATTTTTCTGATGTGCACGCGAGACACTATGTTATATATTTCCTAAAAATCAAGAATAGTTTTCTATGTGCATAGGATTTGACCCTCTTAATCTTCTCCATTTTTAAAAACTTTAGTATTTTAGAAACTAGATTTAGAGTACTACAATTATTGTTCATTCTAAATATTCTAACTTTTAGAGCATGAATCTCCAAGTCAAGATCTTTACCTAAGTTTAGAATTTTTTAGAGATGAAGAGACTATGATTGAGAATTAATACCCTTATGAGGGTCAAAGAAAAAATTATGGATCCATGTGTGTATAGAGCTCGATATGGATTGTTGTCAAGAGTAATTCTTGGTCCTTGAGAGTTTGGGACTGAGAGCTTGAGGACTCAGCTTAGGGATCACCTTTATTAGGGTTGAGGAGACAACCTGTGGGAGCTTCACTTGGTTAGAGATTTTGTCCTTCAAAAGAATATTTTCTCTATATTTATATTTTTTTAATATAATTAACAAGTTTTTTCTATAATCCTTAAGGGTTTGTCTATAAGAGAATGTAAATCTTATGTTTCCACCTACGATCAATGTAATAGGGTGGGATATTGGCATAGTAGGGGAACAATCTCATATTTCAAGTTGATGTTTTGTTGCATTTTCCTTTGTCGTTTGAGGTTCAAGAGTTATCAACTTTAGGGGAATTTTTTATGCATTTCTTTCTTAAGAGTTTAATTTGATATTCTTTAGCATGGCAGCATTATTTTTCTTAGTATTTAGGAGTGCATGGACATGGTCTCTGTAGGGATAGATGGTGGGCTTTAAATAATGATCATCGTATCTAGTTTTAGGTGGAATGTAATAGTTACATTTTTATCTATAATTTTATTTTGTATATAGTATTTTTCTATGGCCTCAGGATTTTTGGGTAATCTAATTTTTTGTCTTGTAGTATTTCATGGTTGAATTTTCATTTAGACCATATTTTTATCTCTAGTTCATTTTGTAATAAGCTTATGTAAATATTTTATAGTACCATAATTTCAAGCTTTTTACTTTTACCATAAAACAAATACTAATAGTAATATTGTAGGAAATAAGGAATAACTAAACAAAGGGTTAAAATATGGGAAAGAGACATAGATAGGTGGAAAGAAGAGGGAAAAACAATGAAGAGAACTACCAATAATATGAGACATTTTTCTCTAATAAAAAGGAAGATCAGTAGTAAGTATATGAATAGTCAATGATGATTTATAGGGAGCCACCAAAAACAATATCTTAAAAACATGTTACACTTTTGTAAGGAAGCGATCAATATAAATATCACATTTGAATATAAATAATTAAAAAGTGACATAAATTTTAATTTTAAAATAGTTGTTGTTGAACAGATTTATCTACACGTTAAATAAAATTTCTATTGACCATATACCTATTTTCAAGACAAACATTTCACAACAGTTGGGTAAGCACAGAATAATTGTTTCCATTTGAATTTTGTGAGATACATCTCCCTCTCAAAAATGCTCAATGAATTTCTGAATGAAACATAGACAAATGTACTTTTAAACAGAAAGTATGCAAGGGTCTCTCAAATACTCCTTGTTATTGAGGTAATTATAGAGATCATGAATATAGAATTTAAAGTTTAAGAAAAGAAAAGTTCCTCAAACTATCTAAAATTACATGCCTAGGCAACTAATAATAGGTTTTGTATGGAAAGATTAATAATCATGACACATAAAATAAATAATGCAGAGGAAAAGATATACCAATCTACAAAGTAATCAATAAATAGTAGGTTCAAATTCACATAGGTAATTGAGACTTTAAATTAATATATTTATACTATAAGGATCAAAGTCCAAAACAGGTGTGAATAACTACATATTTCCAATTAGTTCTTTCAAAAATAAAAATAAAGCTTAACAGTACTGAAAGCCCAAAACACTATATCTAATCTAAAAATTCTAACCCTTCATCTATTTTATGCTCCATCATATATACTTTTGGAATCCAGGATGCCTCCATGAAAACTCAGCCTCTCGGATTGAAAGCAAATAAAAATAGTTATGAACTAGTAACTTATAAAAGTAATAGTTTTATGACAGTTGGCCACTGATCAAAATAATTAAACAACATAAAACTACTATGCATCCTTGGCTATTTGTTCTCCGATGTGGAATCTCAGAACAAATTCTAACTCGTGAAAGTGCTCAATAGTTCTTGGGTTGGTTGAGAGTGTAAATTTTTTAACCCAATCAGCTTCGCTTGGCATGCGTTCTTCTCCCACTTGAGATCCTGGATTCTTTTCAACTATTTAGGTAACTATCCTATGTTCAGGTATAGAATTCATTCTACATTTTCTATTTTGGTAAAGTCTTGGGCTGTGGGTTCTTTGATTTCTTTGATAGTGTTCAAAGCATCTTTGAAACTCTTAACCCTAGCATTTGCATCCATATTTCATTCCTCAAACTGGATAATACCTAATGGGTTTACTACCTTGATATCTTTCAGGGCATTAACGTGTATTTCCTTTATTTTTTTCTCTATGGCTCACATGCTTGAGACTGTAGCTTTAAACAATGATCCTTTCCACCCCAATTTTTTTCTAGTGTGAACAACATGCATGCATCAACCGTTTTCATTGAATTCTCTGACAAGAATTTTGCCACTCCATATTCTTCTATTTCATGAGCCTGAGATACAATCACTACGCATTCTTCCTCATTTGATTCCCACCCTACAATTAAGGTTTTAATCTCACCGATCAACGCTCTCCCTTAGGTATACATAGTTATGAATTCCTCTTTAAATTTGTTTCCTTCTTTTATGATGTTGTCAACCCAGTTGTTTTTTTGCCTTTATCAAGGCTCTTCCCTATTGCATTTTCTTCAACAACTGCTTGCACTCCAAGGAGTTAGGATCAAAGGTTTGTGAAGCCTAGGCTAGAGGCAGTTCCCCTATGTTACTGAGTGAACTAAGGAACTCATCTATGGTTATCACAAGTTGATTACCCTCTCTCTTTTCCTTACCATACTTTTGAGATTGACCGAGCATGTGGTCAGCTAAAAACTTGAACAAATGATCTCTGGTACCCCTACTCAACACACCAAACTCCATCCTCGTGACCTCAAAGTCTTCCACTTCAAGTTCTTGTATTCCTTCTTTTTGTTTAAATGTCCCAATTTTAGTAGTCACCTTTCCTATAGTCTGGTCTGTGCTCAATGTTTCATTACTCTTGACTCTCTTTTCTTTTGGAGCACGGATGACATATTTAGTGACCATTTCCTTGAGTGGTAGAGAGACAGGCTTGAAAGTGCATTTTCTGTGTTACTACAATTAATCATTGAAGTTTTCATTGGTATTTGAGCACTCAAAATGGACATTTGGTAATAGAGTCATAAATAGAAAAATAGGTATAATCATTGAAGTGCAGAGTTAACCGAGAGCACTGATCACACCCATAGTTAACTGAGCACATTGATAACTAAGCATATAGACTTTACTGAGAAGTAGTCTACATCAAGCTACAATTTTTAACCGAACAAAATTATAATTGAGTTACACAGACTACACCGAGCACCGAGAGATAACATTAACCAAGTGCACCAAAGGCCACATAAAAAATTTTAATGGCAGATCATTCTATGTAAAAAAAAAATTGACCTAGATAACGGTTTACAATGATCAAGGAGAGCTTTAATTATGGACAACATTAATTTTTTATATCTCCTATATTGAGATGATAAAGGTAAATTATGTACATCGTTGATCTTAGGTTACGGATGATAGTTTAAAGCCCTAATTAGGTCATGGATTTTGATATATATAAATGTATAGATGTTATTTTTGTAATGTATGTTGATCAATCAATGATCAAGTAGCCGCCATACTATGGACATCAAAGATCAGAAAAGGATTTTAAGGACATAGCCTACATTGCAGTAATAAGTTATTCGAACAAAGGCAAGGCTACGGAGAAGAACATAGCAGAAGGTATTATCATTCACATTAAGGTGATATGTTTTGTATATAAAAAATGGATCAGTATCAAAAATATGAAGATTATACATGTTACAGATCAAAGTTTTGTTACTCTCTAACAATTTTAATAGACCTCCAAATCTCTTAAGAGAGTAGAATTAACCATATTTTTGTAAATCTCTTAACTGAGTGTACACATACTTTTTCTTGCTAAATCCTCACATGAGGTAGATCTAATCAATCTTATTGTTATTCCTAAGAGGGTAATATCAACATGAGTGATCATTCTTTGTAAGTTTTAATAGGATACTTTATTTACTACAATAGTGAAGTTTTGTGGGTCTCATACCCACCACAGTTTGTACCTTCTAATAGGGGTTTTCTGCGATACCAAAATACTACTTTCATGAGTTCTTAATTTCATGTGTGTATTGTTTACTTTACATGAATTTACTTTTCACTAGTGATACTATATGTTTTTGTATGAAATCTACTTAGATGATTATTACAAAAATAGTAGTTACAAAGATTTGATTAAAATTTTTTAAGGGTACTGATTCACCCCTCTCCTCTCAATACACACCTTTGAATTATACCAACATTCTATTTACTGAATCAGTTAACCAATGAGGAATCTAGCTGGAATTCAATTTATTATCTACTATTTTTGTAGGTGTTATATTCCCTTGCTAAAGCTCATTTTTACCATCTGATACTTCTTTATCCTTCCTATGATATTCTGTTGAAAAGGAAATGTCTTCATTGTTTATTTCAACATCTACAAAGCTAGGATCTGGGGAAGCTATTTGTGCAGGGGCTTGAGACCTAGTCCTTGACCTTGTCTGAGGTGCAGTAGGGTGTCCACTTGGAGCTTCTTTCTTTCTCGACAGAAGGATATCAGCTACAGCATTTATCAAGAAGGATAGATTAGAGGGGTTATGCAACAATTTAACTGGGGTGGAGTTCACATCAATTCCTTTTAGGGGGTGCAGTTCTTGTCCCACTTAGAAAAAGAGAACCTTGGCAACTTGAGGGGCTCTTCATAAAAACCTCTCACTTAACATAAGTAAACTGCAGGAACTGAATGTAAAACCACCATAGCTTTGACCCTAATTTTGTGCCTGTGAAGAGATTATTTTCCCTTGGATTCTAGCTAAGTGATAGCATAACTTTCCTAGAAACACATCATGAACTCTACGGTAATTTTTAAGCACTCTGTCTCTTCTCGAAAAGGGATAATACTCATAGATATTTATGTCTTCATTCCATTGTTCATGGGAAATTTCAGTGATATTCTAGGTACACGCCAAATATAAATCAAATATAAAGACATATAGAATTTGGTTTTTGTCATCTATGTTTGCTTGAGTTGAATTCTTATTGAACTGGCAATTACTTTGGCCCAATCCAAACTTTGATTTCCATTCAAGATAACTTTTATGAAATGATACATCCAATCATCAAAGAGGAGTACCTATGCAGAACATCTCACTCAATGTAACAAGACTACTAAGTCATGAATATGAGGCTTCATATGATATTTACTCAATAAATTGGGTAACTTAGAGCCTCCTGTGTAGTTCAACTGAGTCCACTTATGGGCAATATTGCTATGGTTCTTGTCACTTCTTTCTTGAAACTGAGCGAGTGCTGGGTTTGGGGTAAAATTGGCAAAGGATTCTTTGGGTAATGTAAAGATTAACATATTTGTCTCTTTGGTTACTAACAGAAGACTCTGGCCCTCATTACTTAAAATATAATTAGACCTGACATCATAATAATTTATGCCCTATTGAATTAGCTCAGGGCTCAATACGGCTGAAGGAAAGGTGACAGCTTGAAATAAACTGCTAGACATGATATCAAGAATACTTTCCTTCTCCACACAGTCCTTGAATTTATAAACCATCTTCTCTACTTCAACCCCCATTAAATCATTTTTTAAAATCAGCGGGGCTCGACACTCTAAACTAGTAGTATTTTTGAAGAAATGCATGTTGGACTTCATTTTATTTCCCCAAAATAAAACAAAAGAGACTACAACCTTTTGAAATCACACTAAAATGTAGAAATAGGAAACCAAGGGAGGATTTCAACATTTACCTATGATCTGTTGACTTAGGGAAACAAGAACTTCTATCTTGTACAATCTTGCTTTGAAATGAATAAGAAAAATGATATACTTTTAAAAAGATCCACATACTGTGAAGTATGGCTAAAAGATGGACATTAATTGCAACATGAAATTTAGAGTAGAGAAAATGTCATGATGTGACATTTGGTTGCTGCTTTACTTCAAAAAATTTGACTGAGTCATCATTAATTTCTATTTAATACCACTACATCACTTGTGCCGAGAAATAATCTACATTAATTCATGTTTCTAGCTTAGACTTCCCCTGTTGTTACCATCCCATCAAGGCTGACTGTACCATTATTTTGACGATTATTTTACTAACACGCCACATCACCTGTCACATCGGCCAACAATTCGATCCTTGGGTATGTTGTTATTTTCCTTTGAACCTCTTTGAACTACTTTGAACCGAGCTTTGAGGAGGTTAAAAGTGGTTCACAGTCACATCATGACATATGTAAGGGTCCCACGTATAATTACAATCATTAGGGAAAAAAACTTTTGATTAAACCTCCTTGAACTACTTTGAACTGAGGTTAAAAGACGTTCAAAGTGGTTCATGAGCGATCAAGAACTACCAACACTTGATGGAAGGGAGTTGACTATACAAAGATAAATTTGAAACATCGTGGTGATTGTCTTAGAGAGTAAATATGACCTTCAAAATTGATCGACGCAAGTTTTAAAGGAGCGGAAAAAATTGGGTAGTTTTTTTAAATTTAAACCAAAGGGTCAAAGACACTTAAACAAGGTAACTCAAATAGACCCTAACAATAGCATAAAAATAAATTGTAAATTTTTAGAATACGCTATGTTCAAAATTTTAATAAAAAATGATGCATTTTCGGGAATATTGGTTCTTTAATTTTGTTGCTCACAAAATGCTTAAAATTAGATTAAATTAGACATCATCTTTATAAAATATTTTCTCTCTTCAATTTTTATATAATTCTTTATTTCTCAATGTATTATAATATAAAATTTTCTAAATGAATAACTTTAACTCAATTAGATAAATATTTTTGAAGCAATATATATTAAAATTTGCATATACTAAAAACATAACTAATTTATTTATCTTAAAATAGTTTACGTATAATAAGAAAATATTATTTCCTCTTGACAAATAATATCATCTCCAATTTATCATTTTTGAGAAACATATGTATTTTTTATTGAGAAATCAATCTTATGTTTTAGTATTGATTATTGAATATTAGTAAAAAATGTGATTATTAACAATAACTAAACTTTTTTTCAAAATAAATACATAAAATATGTATATATGTATGTATGTACGTGCGTACGTACATATGCATGCATGCATGTATATATGTATGTATAGGTTTACCTATATCTCTATCTATTTATCTATATATTAAAAATGTTATTTATATGAATAAAGCTTTTGTTAATATATTTGGAAAAATGGCGCTTCATATCTAATTTAGTTAGAATCAATATAAATAAGTTATATATATTTTAAGAAAATTGACTTTTGACTAAAAATAGCTAAATTCTCTTATGCTAATAAAATTTCCTTAAGTTTTTCATAAGTTTTGAATTTTACAACAAATTTTACTAACAAAAGGAAATGTTGTAGGCAACAAAAGGTGATTAGAGTGTCTAGTAAGGAGGTCATACTAATGATAATATAATTTATGTATAAAAAAGGTATGTGGATACATGTATCAACATATTTATGCAAGTATATGTGATTGAGCTAGAGAGATTAATAGGATGTGTATAGAAAATTAATTTATGCATGTGTGTGTGTGTGTGTGTGTGTGAGAGAGAGAGAGAGAGAGAGAGAGAGAGAGAGAGAGAGAGAGAGAGAGAGAGAGAGAGTATGAATAGGTGAAGTATTCACGTCACCATTATATTACATTTCTATTACCACTCATAATGCCAATTACAAAATGATTATTTGTTGCATTGAGAGAATTATTTTTTCTCTATAAATAGTTTAATATTCCATCAAATAATTCAATGGCTTCTCCATTCATTTTAATCTAGATCATTCCTATGAATATTCGTTAATGGGTACAAAATTTGTAGATTAGAATGGTGTCAAGAATCAATCAATGTTATCTTATGCTATTTAGATTTTTCACAACAAGCATTTTTAATACCATATATATATTTTTTGATCCATAAATGATAGCCATTTAATCTCCCAAGTCAATAAATGTAAATAACCTTGAAATTATAATTTCAAAAATGTATCAAACTATTATACTTTTTTGGTCATCAATGGTTGTTACATAACAAACTTTTTTTTAAAATATCATTAATTAAAATCATATATATAAAACCAAAATAGATTGAACATCATCTACATTAACTTGAATAATTACATTAATCCATTTTTATTAATTATATAAATATTAAAAATTGAATTTATTTTCAAGCTATATCTAATAAGCCATATATAACCTTGAAATTAGAATTTTAATTCTTTCCAAATTATTAACCTTTTTTGTTATCAATATTTGTTATATAATAAATCTTTTTTTTTTAATTATTAATTAAACTCAAATTATATATATATAAAACTATATCATATATTATGAATATTTTTGTACACATAATTTTTTTGATGAACTATATATAGTTTTAATTTATAAGAAAATAAATTATCCAATTTGTATAATCAAAATAGATCGAACATCATCTAAATTAACTTTAACAACCCATCCTAGAAATCTTTCTCCATTCAACTAGTTTGCCTAAGAAAGACATCATAAATTTCTTATGCTCTGAAATGAAAGAAATATCCCAAAATAATGACATTAACTACCTTTGAAAGTCCACTATCATACATATTTTCTTTTTTTTTTGTTAAATAAAGATGGATGATACCAGATCTGCCCTTGAACAACACAATTCTTTCTTTGAACGATTTAGTTTGAAGTTCTAAATTATTTATTTATTTACATTCTTTGAACGATTTAGTTTGAAGTTCTAAATTATTTATTTATTTATTTGCAATCCTTGAGCATACGGTAATTTATATTCTCAATATCCATTAATGAAATTTCATATTTCAAAATATTCAGTAAAGAGAAATTTGTGTTGAAGCATATATATTCAATCGAAGAAAAGCAACTGAAAAAACCGTTAGGGTAGGGCGAGATATAAAACTAGATAATAACGTCGATATTACTTGAGGAACATAACGATACTACATGATAGACAAGACATTTGTTTATTTATTTAGATAAGGGAAAGCGGAGGTGAGTGCTTGATCCCTGTAGCTCAAAGGCAGCTGGTGCAGTTACTAGTTGGAGGATTTAGAAGACCACTAAGAGCTTAGGTGGTCATCCAGGCTGCTGTAGAGTATGAAATCTCCGTCCTTTAATGCCAAGGATGCAGTTCCAGCGCATTTAGTCACAGAAGCGCAAGCACTGTCCGTGTTCCAGATTCGCTTATTCATGTTCCACAATTCCAATGTTCCGTCAGTGCGGAAGGCCAGCGTACAGTCACTTTGTGGCAAGGGAGCACGAGGGTCGCTTTGCCACAGTACATTGCCATTTAAGTCCTCCAAGTTGAGCACGCAGGGTGCCATTACGCGACCCGACTGAGGAATTGTGAGCTTGTATTTGCCGTCGGGAGAGAGAAGAGAGTCTCCAGGGCGCATCTGACTGAAAGCAAGGGCGCTTTGGTGGGAGAGTAACATGCTGGGTTGGATGGTGCAGTCGGTTACGCTGCTTCCTGGACCTTCCGAAAGGATCTTGTAGGCTGGAGCGTCAGCGATCCGCAGGGGAGCCTCTTTCTCTCCGTTGTATGGCTTCCTCACGTAGTAATCGATCCAGTCCGTGTGCTTCGAGACAGCAGCCCACTCGTGGCCCTTCCCTAAAAGATAAGGACGGACGACTGGGAGTAACTGCTTGAATGCCTCCAGCAGATCGCTCCCTTTG
The DNA here is from genome assembly GCA_018584345.1 of Thuja plicata. Taxonomy (NCBI): domain Eukaryota; kingdom Viridiplantae; phylum Streptophyta; class Pinopsida; order Cupressales; family Cupressaceae; genus Thuja; species Thuja plicata. The sequence goes on from MU224495.1 coordinate 1,093,210, forward strand.
GTTGTGTCGCTCGAAGACATGGAGACGCTGCATTCGCTGCTCCAGCGAGTTAGTCTTATCACGACGCCCTTCTCGTTCAGGTTAATGTACTTGGTGAATAAGCGACCAGGATAATATTCTCTATCCAGGTTGATGTCCTGCTCCACATTGTCCACCATCGCTTGAAGAACACTGTAAACATTTTCTCTTTCCTTGTCGTTCAGAGCATCGCTTTTGGTCGAAAATGTGACGGTCACACATCTGCAGACCGAAACATTGAGGAGAACCAAGGCAAACGCCATGGCAATCGAAACAAAACCCCACGACCAGCCATTTTTTCTCTCTTACTTGAAGTTGTGTGCTATCATCCATTCTCTACGCTCTATTTATAGTGAGACGGCTCGGGCCAAGCAAGTTCCTTGCATTATTGAGCTTGAATTATTGCGCGGTGGCAACCACGGTGGATGTAGAGTCAGCAGCACTCGGCCAATATCTTTTTTACTACACAATATCTTTCGACTTTACTCTAGTTCTGATATTTAATGTATGCATATATCCTTCCTTGATGTCTAATAGTGAAAATTTATTTAGAATATATTATTGTATTCTTATCACAAAATCACCTGTTCAGATCCATACTAATGCGCACTGACAATGCTACCATTTCGCTTAAACTTCCACTTCTATGAAACTCATTCGTATTATTTTGTTTGRTTATTCAATACTCTTAAATTATTGCGCTCTCTAATGTCCCACAGAAGTTGTAAAACARCCTTCCMCCTGATTTGATTTAATTGTGATCTACGTGCACTTCCATATGGGCTGTGATTTCAACAATTTAATTTTCTTTCGCATCATAATGACCGAAAGACTAACATTAGATATAGTATTTATTATAATTGGAATGGTGATAATTGGATGTATAGTTGGTACCACTATGCGAAAGTTTGTCTTCATACACAAAATGTAGTAGTGGGGGGTGTTTCAAGCACTAGGTTCTTTAATCCACTCTACTTTACACTGTTTCTGAGATTGGAAGTATCCATCTCCACCATTAATCTGCAGTAACAATGATTTACTTTAATAATGTAATCCTCAGCGCAAAGCTAATTTGGTTTCCATTAATGCCATTAGGGCCAGTTTTGTGTAAACTTGAATCCGCTTCATATTGTTGTGGTGAATTTTTAAAAACTCTGTACGGGTGTTGTACTCTCTTATTCCGTTGTTGCACGTGAAACATCATCCTGTAATGCCCGAAAATTCAGCAAAGAGTTAACGGGAAAATGGAGAATATTCTTGTTTGAACAAATTATGCTTGAGTAATGGTAGTCGATTTTGCCCATTTAACGCTTTTAGTCTAAGCATCAACAATATGTTATAGTTGTTTGATTTGTTTTGGGTGTTTAACTTGCATTGGTTGTCTACCAACACAAGAGTTAGTTTCATCTAATTGAGTTATCGTTGAAAATAGCAATGTGTGGTCAACCATCAAGGCTTAGTCTACTAAAAATTTCTTTAGTAAGATGTAAGTTAGGACGGAATAAGGGTCTGTTCATTGGAAAAATCTATCAAACTTGGTGCTTGCGTTGTTATTCTTCACCAAGGATTCAAATATTATTTATTTATAATTTTATAATGTAATATAAACTAGCACCTGTATTTATAAGAGGTGCAACGGAGTAGTCGATTGGTAAATAGAAGGAAGATATAAATTAATTTTAAGATTGTATAATCAATTATATAAAAATATAAGTCTTTACACATGTATCATTGTATACTATAATTTTGTATATTTTTTTGTATGTTTTTTTATTGTTTTCATAGATTTTGATTCTTTTAAATTATTATGATCCACTTTTGATCAACCAAGGTTATATAAGTATGTGTTCTTGAAATCTAAAATTTGAAGAAGACAAATTATGAAAGCGATGCTCTATATCCAAACAAGATGGAAATCTCAACATGTTGAAATTATTTCTTGCATATCAAAGTTAATACTGTGTGTGATTTGAACTCAAATGAGTACCGTGGGACTTGGTTAATATCTGGCTCGAGCAATTCAAGGTAAATGTGAACTTGAGCCTTGTGGAAAAAGAGGAGAATCAACTAATAGTTCATACCAAATTTAAGTGCTACTGAACACCAAAAACCCAATTTTTTTAATTAATAGGAAGAATAATTAAACAAAATGCTTATTGCTACAATGTTAAGGATTGAATAGGTGTCTATGAACCAAATTAATTCATTGTATTGCATCTTTCATGCAAAATTGGGCTCACTTTTCTCTTGCAAAAACCATAGCTTGGCATTGCTATCTTCTCTCATGAACTAGACTATAATTGAGAAGCTTTTTTATACCTTGCAACAAGCTTGTAGTGTCAATCCTAAAAAATATGGATAAGCTAACCAAATTGCAAATGATGTCTATGATAGTGAATCGGGTGGATGACCCGAAATCGTAAATCTAGACGAGATTGTTTTGCACTTATTTTTCTTATCACATCATGTAATCAATTAGTGCAATGATACTGCAAGAGTTAGGGATGGTATTCATCTACAAGTGCATGAGCTATGTACACAAAAGTTTTGTGAAAATAATAAAATATTATTAAATAATAATATACAATTGAACTAAGATAAATAATATAACATGTTTGAAAATCAATTGTGCATTTACTATCACTAGGTAAATAAAAAAATAGACATTAAATTAAGTCATTGGAAGTATATATATATTGCACTTATACTTATAAAAGATACACAATTCATTAATAAGTTTTATTATAGAGATTTCATGAAAAATATAAACGATAATGTACATTTAAAAATAATAGTAATAGAGAAACTGGTGAAAGAAAGAAAAGTGTAGTGATAATTATGTCTATATCAAAATAAGAATGAATTAGTATTCTTATTTTTAAGAACAATCATTAATCTCTTTTGTAACTACAATAATGCAAATGATTAAATTATGTGTGATCTTCTAGAGAAAAAATTATATTTCATATCATTATAGAATGTCACTTTGTTATACAAACCTTGTTAATTTATTAAATTAAGAATAAAACATAATAAAAAATATTATTCGGAAACAAATATAAAGGCATTAAAAAAACTCACATTTTCTGTAAAGTTTAGTAAACTTCAATCAACAATAAAAAGATATTCAAATTTAATGAATTCAAGAAGTTTGTCAATTTTTGCTTCAAAAGAATTATTGATTAAGTGTGCCATCACATGTGCATAATGAGTTAATAAAGTATCTTTCATAACAATCATTCAGAGACATGCTTAAAAGGATTGTGTAAGGCATGACACATTGGCAAACTGAGAAGACCACACATTGGTGTAGATTCCATTGACCCTAGACAATAGGGTAGGAGATCTAAATATTTCACAAACTTCTATAAAGATCTATGCAAAAAGAATTATGAAGTAAAGGGAGAAACAATGCAAAGTAGGCAATAAATTTGAGAATAATTTCAATGGTAAAAATAAAATAGGACACTCAAATTGATAAAGAGGGAGTGATATTTGGAAAATGAATTAAAATCTTGTAAGAATGGGCATCTTACTTGACCTTTTCCTATTCTTTATAACGAAAGCCAATTCAAATTAAGGGGTTAAATTAAACTTCCAAACCCAACAAAATGAGTCACAATCAATATTGAGGTTATATCTATTAAGTTGCTTTGATGAAATGGAATCACAAACTCAACATGGAATTGTTGGGCTACATTATGTCTATAGTCATTCAATAGCATGATATTGTAGTACTTTGAAATGATCCTTTTTACTGTAGTGACAAGACCTGCCAAAAGTTCAAATAATTCATTTTCATTATGAAAATAAAACCCTCTACGGAGAACTATACCTTTATATAGATGAGAATTAGGAAATTGACAATGGAGAGAAGAATTTGTATATCACATCGATGATTTATTAGATTTGAACACATCATAGCTTACAAAGTGACACTAAACATAATCGAATCAACTAGTACTGGAAATAGTCACATAAGTTTATTATAATGTTTAAGACTTCAAGTGATAAAACAAATAAGTAATAATTGATATCGCCATACTCTAATGACAATATGTAGTCACTACTCTCACTTTGACTATGAACTTTTGTTGTTTTACTATTTTCCATTCTTGCTTCTGTCATTTTATTTATTGTCGCTTGGAAATGAACATGACTTTATAAAGTGGGTATTTCATCTTGCATGAATATAGGCCACAACTCACCTTATAGTCAAAAAAAAATTTCTTGGCACGATAAGAGCACCACTCACAATGCATAAAATTAACAAAATGAAATAGAAATTTCTAAAATGACCACTTTCCACTGTCATACCTGAAAACCAAAAGTTTGGTAGTTTTTGGGCTAATGCCTAAGCGTTCTTTGTTTGTTTCCTTTACAAAATAGTACATTAGGGGTAGTTTTATGATCTACAAAATTGATCTTTGGGAGGTGGGTCTAAACTGATACTTCCTCTGTAAGAAAAAATGGACACCAAAAGAAGAATTTCCCTACTTTTAAATTAAGGCACTTAAGGAATCCATCATTTAGTCCTAATAATAACATAGAAATCCCCACTGATATTTGCATGTATAGGCGAAGTATTTTCTCGAATTATTGTACATTCTAAAGAGAAGTCAGTTGACAAAAATCATAAATCTGATGATCAAAAGACTATAGATGATATAAAGGTACTAAAAACCACGATGACATAAACCTCATTTTTTGTTATGCTTCTGATCGCCTTCTAACTGGTCATGTGTAACTATTTCATTTTTTTAAAGGATGAAATATAGAATGGTGTGGGCTCGACCCTTTGGCCTTTTCAGTGCTTCTGAGGACCTGAGGTCCTCAAAAATACTAAAAGTGAGAAAGGGTCAAAAAGCACATTTCATCTCTGAATAGGCCCTCCAAAACTCAGTTCAAGGAACAGGGGGACGGGCAGACAGAAAAGAAAAAATAGAGGGGTCGCGATGGTAAGAGGACCAAAAAATGGGGTGTGTGTTGTGTACCCACAACAGCTGAGATAACTCTTTTGAACCACCATTGTGTAAAGTAGAATTAGGTAACAAAGGATGACATGATTTAAAAAAGTGGGATATTATTTATAGAATATGTGCATAGCAATTACAGAAGGCATCATATTGAGAAAATTTAAGATGTTATACTTGTGTCCTTACAAGAAATTCATATAGAAATAGAAAATTTGAAAATAGTTGTAGAAAGGATTCAATACAAAATCCTTTTCATGAGTACCCATTTTAATATCAATAAACATTTTTACAATGATCTTTCAAAATAATCTATTCAACAGTAGCCTTTGAATATTTTCAATTGGGCTCTTAAAGGTTGTGTAAATAGACCTCTAAATCTCTTAACAGAGTAGAATTAGCCATTTTTTTGTAAATCTCTTAACCGAGTGCACACATAATTTGTGTTGCTAAATCCTCACATGAGGTAGATCTAATCGATCTTATTGTTACTCCTAAGAGGGTAAGATCAACATGAGTGATCATTCTTTGTAAGTTTTAATAAGATACTTTATTTACTACATTAGTGATGTTTTGTAGGTCTCATACCCACTATAGTTTGTACCTTCTAACAGGGTTTTCTGCGATACCAAAATACTAGTTTCATGAGTTCTTAATTTCATGTGTCTATTGTTTACTTTACATGAATTTACTTTTCATTAGTGATACTATATGTTTTTTGTATGAAATCTACTCAGATGATTATTACAAAACTAGTAGTTACAAAGATTTGATTAAAAGTTTTTAAGGGTACTGATTCACCCCTCTCCTCTCAATACACACCTTTCAATTATCCCAACATTCTATTTACTTAATCAGTTAACCAATGAGGAATCTAGCTCGAATTCAATTTATTATCTACTATTTTTGTAGGTGTTATATTACCTTGCTAAAGCTCATTTTTACCATCTGATACTTCTTTATCCTTCCTATGATATTCTGTTGAAAAGGAAATGTCTTCATTGTTTATTTCAACATCTACAAAGCTAGGATTTGGGGAAGCTATTTGTGCAGGGGCTTGAGACCTAGTCCTCGACCTTGTCTGAGGTGCAGTAGGGTGCCCAATTGGAGCTTCTTTCTTTCTCGACACAAGGATATCAGCTACATCATTTATCAAGAAGGATAGATTAGAGGGGTTATGCAACAATTTAACTGGGGTGGGGTTCACATCAATTCTTTTAGGGGGTGCAGTACTTGTCCCACTTAGAAAAAGAGAACCTTGGAAACTTGAGGTGCTCTTCATAAAAACCTCTCACTCAACATATGTGAACTACAGAAACTGAATGTAGAAACCACCATAGCTTTGAGCCTAATTTTGTGCCTCTGAAGAGATTATTTTCCCTTGGATTGTAGCTAAGTGATATCATAACTTTCCTTGAAACACATCATGAACTCTACGGTAATTTTGAAGCACTCTGTCTCTTCTCGGAAAGGGATAATAATCATAGATATTTATGTCTTCATTCCATTGTTCATGGGGAATTTCAGTGATATTTTGGGTACACGCCAAAATATAAATCAAATATAAAGACATATAGAATTAGTTTTTTTTAAAGCTATGTTTTCTTGAGTTGAACCCTTATTGAACTGGCAATTACTTCAGCCCAATCCAGACTTTGATTTCCATTCAAGATAACTTCTATGAAATGATACATCCAATCATGAAAGAGGAGTACCTGTGCAGAACATGTCACTCAATGTAACAAGACTACTAAGTCAAGAATATGAGGCTTCATATGATCTTTAGTCAATAAATTGGGTAACTTAGAGCCTCATGTGTAGTTCAACTGAGTCCACTTACAGGCAATATT